>VWZK01014571.1:164333-247353 GCA_013396935.1 Baryphthengus martii
TTTTTTTTTTTATTTTTGTTTGCTGTTGTTACTTAATTCTATTCCTAATCCTGGATGCAGTTGCTGGATTCTGCAGTACAAGTCTTCATGAACAAGCTGCACCGCTTAGAGATTTCACGGCATTCAAAGGTCACAGAACTGCCACTATGGTTAAATGTCTTGTTTAATGGTTGAGGTATGTACAGCAAATCTGAAGAGGCAGCATGATTATTTTTGAAGGGGAACTGAAATTGTAATGGGGAGAGGGAGATAATACTAGTATTTAGTGAAAAAAGATTTTTACTGGTGATTGTTACTACAGCAACCATGTTTTGAATTTCCTCCCTTTTTCTCTTTATTCAAACTAGACGAAAATTTTAACTTATGCCAATTTAACCATTTGGTGGCAGAAAAGGATTGCAGAAGGAATCTGTTATTGTAGTCCTTTCTGACCCTACTGAGGAACGTGTGATTGCTTTTTCTATATGTTTTCCTACTGCTCTGTGGCTGGAGGAGGAGACCTGGGACTTTGCTGGCTTAGATGAAGAGAGAAGAAACAGAAACTCATTCTTATCCTGAGGGGGCTATGAGTTTGTCTGAGAGTTAGTGAGAGAGAGAGTTGGAAATACACTTTTCTGCTTGACCTGTTTATCGGGCTCAATTTTAGGAGTACATGCACCACGTCAGGGTTTTTTTACTACATGGTTAGGTTGCTTTACTGGTTTGGGTTCAGAAGTTCAAAATTAAGAGGCAGCCTGCACTTTGAGTTACAAGCAGATCTTCAGTGGGAAAGGAGGGATCTGATTGTCTTGTATTAACATCAGTTTTCAGATAGCTTTTGCTACTTAAACAGAGAAAAGTGGAAATTTGTTTGGAAGTGGAAGTAAAGTAATGTAGCCTGGCATCTGTTTCATGGCGTAGAGATTCAATTCATATTCTAGCTAGTGATCTGCCTTGAATGAGTATTGCAGCACTACAGTGGGCAGTGTGTGCTGCAGGGAAACGAAAGCAACTGCTAGCATAAAACTAACATTGTTTTCAGGAGTGTGATTCTAAAATACAAGAGGAGGAGCCACTTGTCAGAGCTCATGTGTGTTTGTGTGTGTGTGTGTGTGTGTGTGTGTCTGTGTGTGGTCTTAATTTCAACCAACACAGCCAACCTCTGTTGTTAATTGCATTAATACACAGGTATGCTCAATGACTAGCGATTTTCATATTTTCCCTGTTTGTGAAATGAGACATTTTACCACTCTGTTTGAGATGTTTCCGTAGATATAAACCCTCTGAAATGTGAAAATCTTTTAGTTGAACTTTAAAAATTACACTTGAAAAAACAATTCATATAACAAGGAACAGAACATGAGCAGGCTTACCTCATGCAATGCACCTCAAAGGGTTACAAAAATCAACTACAGTAGGCTGAAGCATGCTAGCTTAAGGACTGCAAAAATATTAGCTCTGAAATGCAGAGGATGTGCTATGTGCTGTGAATGGACAATTGCTATTCTGCAGTGCCTAGTGGGAAAACAAGGACTTTGTGTATTGCAAATGCATAACTGCAGCTCCTCCATTTCCTTTGCTGTATCTTCACTGATGACTGCAGAAACAAAGAGGCTTGTCACAGATGAACTCTTTAGTGCCCCATCTCTTTGAAAATACTTGACAATATATTTTTTTTTCGTATTATCCAACAACCCAAAGTCAAGCTTCATCAGTTGAGCTGTTATTCTGTAGTCTCCATGCCGTTCTCCCCTCCCCAGCCCTCCCCAAAGTCTTACTACGTGAACTGCCAGCTGTTTTCAAAAACTAAAGGACTGCTTCTCTAGCCCCAGGTTTAGAAAGTTTAATATAGTATTTGTTAGATGATTAATTAGTAAATTTGACTAAGGGAACCTCAGTCCGTTGGGACTACAGTCTGTTCTGTAAGGAGTAGCCCTGTAACTGAATGAAGATACCCAAGTTTCCAAAAGACAATCTTGGAGACATTTGTTCATAACAATTTCTTAAAATTAAATGATTCACTTCTTTTGGTAAACATTTTTAGAGAAGCTTAGTTATTAAGCTTTATAATCTACATTTTGCAGCATCTGTGTTTCGTAGCCACTACTACTGGTGATACTGATAGTAAATATGTTAAGTGGACTTGAGCTGAGGAAATGGCACTGGTTTTCTACTTTAGTAAGAAAAGTTTATCTCCAATGCTTTCTCTGACCATTCTCAATTCAACATCAAGAACAAAATATGCTTTAAGGTTGGCTTCTCTGCAGTGGATGAAACACTGACATTTGCAGTCAATTTGTCTCAAAAAAATAAATAAAAAAGTCTGTATTGCAGAAGTGTCGTGTGGTATGAATGGCTGCTCACTCTGAGTTTATTTCTGTAGGGTGGATAAGAGTTGCCACCAGTGAAGTTCTAATGATTCCATCAGAGTAAGACATACTCTGCAGAGTCTGACCCATTTTATTGCAGGACACTTTTTTAAACTGTGAAATGTTTAATTCTGTAGACTAGTATATAATTATACCACTATAATAGCAGCTGCTTCCTCCCCTTCCTCTGTGCATATGTGCTTTTCCTTTCTGAAACCCAGCCCTCTGCTTGCCCTTACCATACATCTAGGTAGGACATTGAAGCAAACTGATTTTCTGGTGTCTTCATTACAGTTATGAAGTGTAATTGAGACATTCAATCAAACATAATTCCTTTTCACTCACCCCCTGGTTCTTCTAACAATAGTTAAAGCGTATTTTAATGAGAAACAGTCTGAAAATTGCTGTTTTATAATGTATGTATGGTCTTGTAGTTTTCAGTCTTATAGGAAAAAACTTCCCTTGTACCAATTATTTCCGTTACAGGAGCTGTACGGAACAGAAATGCCAGCTACTAACCAAGCCATTACTATCATTAAATAAAGAGGCATCAGGTTTTAGTCTAATCATAAGAAAAGTTTAAGACCTAATCTGTTCTGTAATCAAGCTAGATATTTGGCCAAAAGCTCTCGATACAGGTGGGCTAACGGAAAAACAAGTCATTTGGGGCAGTCGGGAAGACATCCCATGTAAGTGAGCGTCTTCTGGCAACTCACTCTTGTCCATCTTTTCTCCATTTTCATACTTGAAATTATTACAGCAGTCCATGTATTTGTCGCAGGGTGAAAGTGAAACGGACAGCTGGGGTACTACTAGCTGCCAGAACAAAATTGTTTTGTAACAAAATGATGGCTCAGTATTTCTCCTCCCACATCCATATTGGGTGGAAGATGGGACTCTCTCTGCTGGAATTGTAGCATTCGGGTTTTTTGTTCCTCAGTCAGAAAGCAGGCTCGCCCTTGAAGGAGCATCAGTTTTTACACTTTCGGTGAAACATTGACTAGTGTGAAAATTGCACTTTTCAGTCACTAGCTTCAGGATGTGAAACTGATGTTATTTAGAGTTTATACCCTGGGGGCACTGAGGCACATGTGTGGAGCCTAAGTGTGCAAAAGCAGTTCAGAAGTTCTGATGCTTTTTCGTTGTTTGGCCAACATGAGATGCATTAATTTAGGTAGCTAAATATGAAACATGATAGCTGAATACCTGGGCCACACTAGCTTCATGTAAATACCAGGGTGTTAGAAGGTATTTGTTGTATTTAAGACAATTTATTTAAATAGAAATTCAAAAACCAAAGTCAAGTTCTGAAAGATTTTTTTAGCAAAAAGCATTCTTCTGTATCTTCCTGAAATTTTTTTAGACCACTGTTTAATTTTATTTTTATTATTATTCTTACTGAAGTACCATTCCAAGAAAATTGCATTTAAAAACAATATTTGAGCCTCTGAACTTTTAATTTCTGTTTTCCTGCAACATACTGTGGGATTCAGGAGATATATTGCTAGGGTTCACACTGCGCACATCTGGGCTAATGATAGCTACCTATTCTAAAGCCTCCAGCTTTAAAGTAGAAAAATAACAAATCAGAGCCAGATCAGATAGAAGAGAGAGCAGTTCCTGAAGCCAGAATTCAGTAAGTGAAAAGTTTAGGGCAGAGATGATCTTCAAAAATCAGCAGTCAATTGATTTAAGCACTTCTTTTGCACGTTTTTACTAGTGTGGTATCTGCAGTCCATCAATGGCATCATTTTGATACACACTTTTCACTTGTTCTGTTCTTAGAAAGTGAAAAATTTCTAGCTATCACTTTATTATGTAAACAGTGTTGAACTATAGAAATTAAACTAATGAAAGAGCCCTATTAAGTTTGATTTTCTTGCCTGTTCTTTCTCCCAGAGGGAGCTGTGAGTGAGGATGGATGAGAACTCAGTTAAGCTGCTTATTTAAGCCACATAGTCTCATGATGGTATATGATACGCTTCTGCTAGCTTACTGTCCAGCCAAATAAGACATCCGGGTTGCCTGGATGGATAAACATAGCTGATGATCTCTCCCTCTTAATAGGTGGGGAGGAGCAGTCAGGATTCTACCAGTAACACAGGGAGACAAATTTGTTACAGTTTAGCTAAAGCAGAATTGCATGCAGACACAAACAGCAAGATTTATTTCTCTTTGAGTAGGTTACTTTAAAAATAAGAAACAAATATTTAGAAGAATATAGTTGAAAAGATTTTTTTTTTTCCCTTAGCTAGTAGGTTTATACTAGTTATCCACAAAAATTCCTGGAATGAAAAAATTCACCAACTCAGATCTCACTATGGCGTATATTAATAATGGCTATGTAAGGATTTTAAAAGTAGAACACAGAATCTCTTGTCAAACTAATTTTAGCTAATTGTCACAGAGACAGAAAAAAACACCTGTGGGGCAACTGCTGTCAGGACCTGTGTAAAATTTTATACATAGTTATTCATAGCAGAGTCTATGATAATAACCCCTCTGGATTTAGGAAGGCTGTTTTGGAAATTATTAGTTACCTTTCCAAGAATGAAGTGGGAGGTATGCATGTTTTGACTGAATATGCAGCAATTCAGAGATTGCTCAGAGAAATACACATCTTTAAAAGTGAAAATAGGAAACCTCAACTTCAACTAGACAACTCCAGGAGGATAATAATGAGCTACCATGTAATCACTTCTGCTCCCTTTGGAAATTGCCTTTTTTTCCTTCTGAAGGAAAGGTTCTATACTCTCGTATTCGTATTCCCTTTTTTTACCCCTACCCAGCCTTTTTCCCATAGCAGATTTCCTGCAGTGCTTGTGAAGACTGGCTGAGCTCTGGGGCTTGTCCTAACGTGGGGTGGCAGAGCTACCATTAGTGTGCAAGGACTAATCGCTTGAAAAGAGGGACGATGATTCCTAGGTGCTTTAGAAACAAACATATTTAGATGATTCCTGTGCTTTAGAAACGAACATATATTGACATGAAAAGCCTTAGTACTTTCCAAAGCATTCAACTGTCATCCAAAAGGTGTAGCTGTTTTCCCCATAATGTATGATAGAATGAGAACTAGCACCTCAGCTTAGATGGCCCCGAAGAACAGCATTTGCTTAATATTTCTGTAGAAGAGCACCAGTTTCCACAAGAAACTAAGAGTGTAGCAGTGCTATGAGCTTCACTTATGTGTGCAGCTGCACACTGAAGTATACTAAATAGGGACAACACCTGATGGTTGGTTTTGCCTTTCTATCAATTTCCCGCTTATATTTGGCTTTAAATCTCTGAGAAGGTTAAATAGAACAGGGACTTGCTGCATACCAGGCTGCTGGGAAGGAGGAGAAGGCCTCATATAACCACCAGGAGAGATGTGAAAGCAGATGCATCAGGTTTTTGTGGAGAAAGGACACTTCTGGCTTTATGTTAACTGATAACTGTGTTGAAACAGACTTAAAACTGCCCCTTTCTATTCTAAGTATTGGAATATAATTTGGCTCCGTATTACTTAATAGTAGACATTTCTGGTTTACACACTGTCTTTATATCTGAGTCTCTATTAATAATAATTTTTGAGTGGCATCAGAATGGCCATCATAAATTTAATTAGGCAGTGTATCTCCAGTTTAATCAATAGGGTCGTTAGAAGGCTGTAAGACAGCCAAGAAAACAGTAATTAGTCCTGATTAATAAAGGAGAACTTGCACACATCAGCAAAGGAGAGAAGGGAGCTTTGCCTATTCAAGGCTTGAGAGGACAGTGAGTTGCTTTCTGCTTTAGCAGATCTGAGGACATCATTATTAAAAACTCTTTTCTCTGAACATTGAAAATGCCTTTACAGTGCTATATAAAGTGGAAAATAATACATTGTAGAGAGAGAACTACTGTATTGAACGTATATTTTCCAAATTCTAAAATTCTATTCTGAAAAAAACCTTCCATTTTTTTTGAGCAAACTAAATGTGCCAGCTAGAAAGATAAGACTGGTGCATATTTCTTCACCACGCAGATTCCTCAGATGCACAGTTAGTTGCCTTTTTTTTAGGACTGCTTTAAAAAGCAGAATTATAAAATGACAGAAAACCTCAAATTGCATCAGTGTGTGAGTGTGTAAAATGGCATGGTACCTCTAGAGATTGATAGGACTCCACCAATTTGTATTTGTGAAGATCAGAACCACTGATCTTTCAGGTCTTATAAGAATTCCGTCTCTTCACCAGTTAGATCAAATTCTAGGCTCATTAGGCTTTCACCATACCTATTTCATACCAGTTTTCCACAACTTCCTCAGCATTGCATTATCATCAGGCTGCTTTTGATGGGCTCCGCAGAAGCTGTGATGCATTCTTTCCCTTCCATCTAAACCGCTCTTCTTGCCTTCCCTTTCTCATAGAAAAAAACTTAGGTGTTTACCAGATTTTATTTGAAATCATAACCTCGCAGTTAATCTTTAGCCTATGTGCTAACATCTGCAAAAGTCTATGTATTTATAATAGAAAGGGGGCTGATCTTGTTTGTTTTCAGTATAGACCATGACCTGCTTCAATGATGCAGCTTTGTAAGTAATCATTTTAAAAGGAATACCAGGGAAATAGTAATTTTGTTTAGGGACAAACATGTGCTGTACTGTATCATGAGGTATATTTCATGTAGTAAGGCTGTAACATTCTGTCTCTTTGAACCACAAAACTGTATCTACTGAATGAAGTCTGTGCTGTATATCATCATCAAAGATGATAGAAATGGTAAAGCTTTCAAAAAAGCTCGAATTTTATTTAGTCTCTACATTAAATGACTAGATCTGAAGAACTGCTGTGCACGAGATCTTGCCAGAAAATGTTTTCCCATTCTACCTCAAAGTAGCCAACAGCCTGTGGTTAGTGCTCTCCAGAGGGTATGGAAGGAAAACAATCAAGTTCCCTCTCTGCTTGTATTGGCTTTCCTAGGGTGGATTACCACTGCAGTGTCCCCCAGGGGTTGAACTCTGTGTTCATGGGGCCTGGCAAGATGCAGCCCGCAGCCCACCGCCCACTGCCCCACACTGAGCCCTAGTGCAAAACCACTTCTCCACTGCAGAAGTAACACTCTACCTGCAAGTCCAGGAGTTCTGTCCTGAACCTAAGAGACCCTTCTCATGGGTATTTTCTGCAAATGAGCGCCTTCTCCTGAACAGCTTTTGTTTCAACACATTGTTGATTTTAAGAGGAAAGCTCGGATATGATTTCAGGGGGGGAAAAAAGCTGATCGCTACAGCAGAAATCCTGCCTTGCTTGTGAGGACTGAGGGCCACAGAGACGTTGCTGTCTTTGAGTGCCTGTTACTGGGCAGAGGTGACTGAAAATCCAGTTCCAATCCCTCAACCGTTGTGAAAAGTCTGCTTAGGTCTTTTTCTTTTATAGCGTCTGAATTGAAAGCTCAAGGGTCGCTAAAGCCTTGAATTTCCAACTCTTTCAGTAATCCTCTTCTCACCGTCCTCCCAATAGACCTATTACTACTTTTGTTTCTTATTTTTGAAAACAAGTGGAAAAAAAAACAAAGCACCACTGCATGTTCTATGTGATAACTGTATAGTGCTAAAGAGATTATTCTTCGTGTTAATATTCCCCTGAAGTCACTGCAGTTTTTCGTCTGTGAAACATACTTGCTTTAAAAAGAGGCTTGCACATGCATCACAGATGTATTCTTCTTCTTCTCCTCCTTCCCCCAAATTCAGCCCTCTAGGGCTCGTCTACTAAAGTAAAGGAGTGTGGGATTCTGTTTGTTTGTTTGTTTAATTTCTGCTTTAACACCATAGCAAACATTATTTTAAATCCATTAATATGAGAAAGGGAGAATTTTAATGTTTAAACTTGTCAACTGTCAGAAAATCTCTTGGGGGGCACATTAAACTGGACCATCTAATATGTGACCGCAGCTTTGTCTCACTACATTAGAATTTTTAAATTGGTATTCATCGTTTAGTTTAAAAATCCACAAGTCATCACTTGGCTATATTATTTTTTTAATTTTTAATCATGTTTAATACCAATGTCAGCAAGCCGGAGCTGAATTCTGTTCTTTTCTAAGTATTAGTAAAACTTACTTCAGATTTTATAAAACAGTAAAGCAAAAAGGATTTAATGTAAATCTGTTTGGCACTGCACCTTTATTTGATAGCTGAAGAAGTTTAGTTTGCAAATAAACAATCCATTACCTAAAACAAATCCCTGAAAAGACAAATGTTTAAAACGTAGAAAACAGTTAGCAGGGAGGTCTCAGTGCTGTGAATCCACCCTCTCATTTTCTTCTGTTGACAGTACTTTGACAGTTGACCTTCTTCAGCTCTGATTTTAGGAGAACTTCAAAAGCTGCTGAGCTACCTTCTCAATTTCTAGAGACCTTTTTTGAAAGATTGTATTAAAGAGGCATTTACCCTTTTTGACTCTTTGTTACCCCCATTTTCTCCTGAGAACACTTGTCTAAAAATTACCTTTTCACCATGCTGATTTATAGGTTCTGGCACAGGAACTAATGCTGTTTCTCCTAGCAGCAGACAGAAGATCAGTCACAATCTGATGTTAACAACTTCTTTATTACCTAAACCTACACTTTATTAAGTTCAACACAAGCAAATCTAATGCCTTTGAACAAACTAGGAAGTTCTTGTCCGTGTTGCAAATGTACAATGACAATAATTTATGAAGTCACTGTTGTAAATCACTCTCTCTGGCAAACTGGGATCTGAATTATGATACTACTGAGTTCTGCAGAGAAGTGCCACTTGAGTGCAGCAGAGAGAAAAAAATTGTTTTAGTTAATTTACATTCAAAATTCAAATATGAACAGGACTGTCAACACAGTTGCTCTTGTGGTTCATGTTGGGAGATGAGATTCAACATATTCTACCCTTGGGTTTGTCTGTGCTGGCAACAAATTATCCGCACTATAGAGAGTGCTAGAGTGGTTCTGAGGTATAGGATACCTGCAGATTTCAGTAACAAGGAGATCAGGAAAGCTTTTATGGTGATCAGTCCACCACTAGATATTTCTACCAAAATCACCAGTGGTGGCTTAAGTTTCAGCTGGTCCCTTAAATTGCCTTCACTGCCTTTCAGAGTCAACTACTTGCTGAGCACGCAGATGTTTTACTTAATGTTCCTCTGCATCTTGCCCATGAACCTCAAGCGGTGCTCCTGCAGTCGCTCTGGGCTGGAAGGGGAACTCACTGGCAAGGCAGTCTTGGTTTTGGTTGACTCAATCATGTATGGTATAAGAAATTATAGGATATTTTTTCATGCTTCATGCATGCAATGCATTCACTGTTCTAGAAGAGGCTAGTGTAAAAGGATATGTTAATGAGAGCTATAATTTAGAAATAATATTTCTGGACATGTTGACTAACAAAGAAAAAGATGGACTTTTTTAGAGAGGCAATTATTCTTTTTACAAATAGAGGCAGAAAAAAAAAAAGTTTTTGTTTGGCTTGGTCACTCCAATACTTTCCCTTTAAATGAAGATTCTTTTAAGGACCAAACTCAGAATTTGCAAAATTATCTACTTCTTGAAAATGATTTGGGGAGCTCATTTTGAAACCTGTGCCTTACTGGAGCACCTAATTCTCCCATTGGTTTTCCTGTATTCATTAGATACTTAGAATTTTTTAAAATCAAAATGTCAAATAGGTCATATCAGCCATGCTACGGTAGGCTTCAACAAAATGGTATACCAGATGTTTCTAAAGGGTTGGGCATTGTAATACTAGAAACAGCCAAATGAATACAATTATAATTGTATTACAATATTAATTTCTGTTAAAAATAAAAATAATGCTATTTGCACTTCATTAGGAGAGGCAGAGTTATCTTCAGCTAGCCCTCTACTATGTAGAAGAACTGGAGGATGCATGTTGGGACAAACACTTTGCATCCACCACTGTTCAGAAATATAAAATAATTTTCTCTAACTCATAAGCATATTTGTTTTCTTTTTCCTTAAACTCTTGACCTTATACTTAATGCAAATATTTCCTCTTCCATTCATATTTTATATTACATTCACAGCAACTGTTTACTACTTTAAAAGCTTCCCATTTTTTTCTTTTTGCACTTTTTTTCAAATTCTTTTTTTTCCTTTAGAGAGTGGAAACCCAAAGACCAAAAAATTACTTATATCACTGCATTTAGGGATAAAGAATTTTATGTCTAACTAATTTTTAAAAATTTAAATATCAAAGAAGAAAAAACCTTTTGTCTTCTGATTGTGGACCATTAAAACTACACTGTCCTTCTGAACTCAAAGGTGATCCTTACAGGAAGCCAATGCATCATTTTAAGGCAAATGTAGGCAGGCATAAGGGTAAGGTATATTTTCGGCTGTCACAAGACCTCAGAAGCATTTCTGATTATCGTTGAGAACAGAGCAAAAAGGAGAAAGGCAAGCAGAGATGGTCTTAGAAACTCTAGATCCCCAATAGGAACATGAGGTCATGTTCAGACTCATACCAAATGAAATGCTAACCTAGGAAAACTTGTATTGAGCTAAGAGATTATTTAAGGTTAATGCTCTATGTAGCAAAGCGTGTTGCAGTACCAGCAGAGGATGAAAATGTTGTATGTAACAGGTTAGTCAGATCACTAGGATTCATTTAAGTAAGATATCTCTGTTCCTCAAAGACAGAAACTCAGGAAACACAAATGCATTAAAGGCTAGTTTTTGGAAATGGCTTCTCTGTCTGTGCAAAAAATATCTTTTAAGAGTTGGAGATTCAAGCTTTGGTGACTCCAGATTTTCTGACTCAAAAAATTGTTTTTCTATTAACTCAGAAATTATTTAGTGTTTAAATATAATATTTAGGTCTTCTATTCTCTGTGTATGAAACTAGTTATCTTACTGCAGAACAACCAAACATTTATATAAGCAGTTTATGTTGACAGAGTGTGCTACTATAGAAATTTGTCCCTTCATAAAAAAAAATAATGTTATGGAAAATTGCTCTGTATCATAGGGATTTGGAGTTTCTTCCTAAGCCAAGGATAGAATGACTTCAAGCATCTATTTTATTATATTTTTTAATGATAAAAATAAAGAATTCAGTCCACCTACCATATGCACACAGAGTGCAAACTGTACCTGTCTCCATCTGAAGCCAAAGCACAGACTCATTTCTGCAGGCAGGGTGGAAGCCATACATATTCTGGAGCTACGTCCCCTGTATAGACACCTTCAAAGCAGAGACTGCTCAATTGTCTGATCCCACAGCTCTACTAACAGCGCAGCTTTCCTCAGCATCACTGGCCACATCCAAAGCTGTATGGTTCCAACCAGAGTTTCCCTTGGAGAATTTGTCATCTCTGACCCAAAAGCCCTGTCTCTGCTTTGCGTTGTGTGAGCAGGGCATGGGCAGATAGTAAGTGAAAGGGTGGAAGAGGAAGAAATGGGAAAAGGTGGATACAGAGAATGATGGAGGGAAATTGCACTATATCTTGCTGCCTTAAACACTTGTAACAGTGCACCTAGCTACATTCAATATTGACTATATTGTCTGTTTCATCACGGTTTCTCCTGTTTCCATCAAGTTTTGATCTTCTGACCTCCAGTACTTATAAACTGGCTGCACATAAAAATATTTAATCTGTTCAACAATGGGGCCTTGGGTCCAGCTTTACACAGATTTCTTAATGGTGGTTGACTGACTGCACAATTCTGGTGACATAAAGGCTGACTCCAGCATCACGATAAGGGTTGTTTGTATAGGGGACATCTCTGCAAAGAAACCGAGGATTACTGTATTCCTCAACACTTTCCTTTCAAGGTGCGAGATATATTTCTTCCAATTTTTCAAAGAAATCATCATGTGTTTAAAAAAGAATAATTAAGACAACAAATCCTAGATAACATACCATAGTCCTAGTTTATGCAGTACTGGAAAGTATTCATCCTTGAGGATGAGGGATAAAATAGAAAAAAAAAATCTGGGAAGAGTGTTAGAAACTTAAAGATTTCACTTTTAGAAACAAGAAGCAATGGGGATCATTATTTATTTACTCCAGGACATTTATTAACCTCACTGGTTCACCCTGTGACATCTCATTACATGTGAATATCTGGACCACTCACACATTTCTTTGAGAATTTATTATGGCGATTTTACTTAATAAGTGAAAGAAAAATCATGATCTTGGTACCAGCAAATAATGTGTTCCGCTACATCAATAAGACAGCTGTGCATTTTCATCCATATGGAGAATGGTGATTTAAAATTCTCTGAATGTTTTAGATCTCTAACAGTGTATTTCTTCATGTGGATAGTTTTGTATATAGGAGTGTTTGAATACTAAGCAAATTCCAGTGTCTCTGCAGATCTTGACAATACTAGTTCAGAGTACCAGCAATAGATTCTCAATTATTACAACATTTTTAGAAAGCCTATAAGATATTTATTCAATGTTTATTTTAGAAAAAAAACCAAAACAGCAGAATATGTGTGTGGATTTGACATATCTGTTATAATTATGGATTGTTTGTGAGTTATTAAATACAGATGTGGAAAAAAAGGTAGGATCTAACAGAAACTCGCGAGATGAAAGATCTGATCTATGACTGCATGTTTAACTTGTCAAGGGGTCCTGAAAAACTGCATGGTACAGGAAACTTAGTAGATGTAAACCAAATTCCCTTCTTATACGCGCAAGACGAAGTCTGCTTGGCTTCCACGTATGGAAGAGAGTTGTATATGTTAAATAAAGAAAGTAGTATTGTTTCTAGGTTTTATGTTCAGTTTATATCTGAGGCTGGTGAAGGGCCTGGAGGGAAAGTCTTCTGAAGAGAGGCTAAGGGAACTGGGCTTGTCCAGCCTGGAGAAGAGGAGACTCAGGGGAGACCTCATCACTCCCTACAACTACCTGAAAGGAAGTTGTAGACAGGTGGGGGTCGGGCTCTTCTCCCAGGCAACCAGTGGCAGGACAAGAGGGCATGGCCTGAAGCTGCGCCAGGGGAGGTTTAGGTTGGATATTAGGAAGCACTTCCTCACAGAAGGGGTCATTAGGCACTGGAATGGACTGCGCAGGGAGGTGGTGGAGTCGCCATCTCTGGAGGTGTTTAAGGAAAGATTGGATGTGGCACTTAGTGACGTGTTCTAGCTAGGTGTTGTGGTGTTGGGTCATAGGCTGGACTTGATGATCTCAGAGGTCTATTCCAGCCTCAACAATTCTGTGATTCTGTGATTCTGATAACAAGAAAAATCCTGCTCTCCTGTTTTATTAGCCTGGCCCTGATGGTTTGTGTTTTACGTGAGTTCTGCGTTAATATTGTGGCAACTAATCTCTTTTTGTTTTATTTTGAAGAACCAAACCATCAGCCAGATCAAATCTTTCTGGGATCTGCCTGATTCTTAATGTCTTCCCTTGCTATCTTTTATTCTGATATAACAAGGTTAACACTGCTGTTACATAGTCTTCACCATAACTCCTAAGAAATATTTGCTTATAAATAAATGAGTTTGGCAAAATTACCTTATCTTTTAGCACATCAGCAAATTAAGCTACGCCTCTGTCTAAATTCCAGCTTCTTAATCATTCTGAAGAAATCAGTACAAATTCAAAATAAATTTGCCTACAGGCCTCTGAAATTATTTAACTAATGAAATAAGTCATAGAAACTGCAGCTGTTGCTCTGCAATTGTCACTTATCTCTCACTTGAAAGAATTACCTTCCTCTCTGACTGGTGCTGTAGTCTTTTTGTGCTTTCGGTAATTCCTCTGATGGCATCTTTCCCTTTAAGTGATTGCCCTTTGCGTCTTCTTGGCACCAAGTTATTTTCAGCAAGCTGTACTTACAATGCTGGCAGCCATCCCAGGGAAGCTGCTCTGCCTCGGTGGCATTTGGTACATGGGAATTCCAGAGTAAGGAATGGGCAAAGGTTACCCTGTGTTTTACATCACTTGCAGAAACATCAAACTAGACTATTAGTGTTTGACAACAAACAATTCACGAGGCCTCCAGCCTTTGTGGTCTATCTCATTCTGTGTTTTCCCTGTTCTTGTACCTCCGCTCGTAACAGCCACATTGAAATATTACCCGTGCGTTATTCCTGTAATATAACCCATTGATGTTGGAAATCTTGATAAAAAATGCAGTCTGACACAGAATAGTTTAAATGCTAGGAAATAGTTTAACTGCCAGGAAACAAACCAAATGCTCAGTATGATTCAGGTATTTGCATTCTCAGACTTTGCCAGGCCTTTGATGTTCTGATATCTTAAGAGACTGATTTCAGTCTGGAAGTTACTATCACTGTCTGTTACGAAAGCAGACAAGCAGCAAATTTTTTTTGCACAGCAAAACATGGCATTCTTTGTGAACAGAAACATCTTATCAAGAAGCAATAAATACACAAAATAAATATACTTATATATCCATTGCTAAAAAACCCGAAGGCAAATCAGCTTCCACAATTTCATTTTTATAGTGAAATTCTAATTGCACTTCTACTGCTGGATATTTAGTCTACAGATCCATTTAGCTGTGTCTTCCACAGACTTCTGAAAGCTGCTTGTGAATCAGGTGTGCTCCCTGATTAGTCTGCCTTCAGGCCATTTTTTGATGAGAAGGCTGCTTGGCTGAGTCTCACAATGTAGGTAACAAGTCACCAAGCATGCCAAGTGGTGCCATTGGTGGCCTTTGTTAGCCCTTGCTGGCTTTCCCTGGGGACTGTTCCGCTCATCATATGGGTAACTGAGATCTTCTGATATGCCAGGGTATCTCACTGCTCTTTATTAGCAGTGTCTACCTAAGATTATTGAGAGGGTTTTTTTCTTTCCTGATGGGCCAGGCGCTGCACTAGGGAGTTAGGACAGTCAGTTGAAGAACATTGTTTGCTGAGTAACCTCACTAAAATGAGGATAGAGAAAGGAATCAATAATTCAAATGCCAGGGGTGAAAGCAGAAAAACTGAACTTATGCCATTAAGACAGACCATACTCATCGTTCATCTCAGTACAAACTCAGTAGACTGATTCTTATTTGATCCTTAAAACAAATATGTAGAACATCACAGATCAAATTCTTAGTTTTCTTTATTTTAAATACAAAAAAAAAGTCATACTTCTTTCATATTACAATAACTGGAAAGGAGTTTGTTCCCTGAAATATAAAGTTTTCTAAAAATGTTATGAAAATATCTGTAAGAAGTAAATATTTAGAGCAAGTACATTAAAATAAAAATACTGTAATTAAAAAAAAAATGTATTCAAATTAATATTATGATTAGCTAACCTAGCCTTCCAGACCTACTAAGAGATCAGCTTATTAAATCTTTATAAGTCAATTTGTTACTTACAGCAGAAAGGTAATTTAGAATGCAAATGGGAATTTTTACATGAACGAACTGAGCAGAAGTCTTGTAAAAATGAGTGTCACTAGGCCTAGGTTCAATAATACAAGAAAAAAAAATCACTGATCCGTAATACTCTTGTTCTAGTACAGCACGCAGGAAGCCTAAAGTGCTGATTTTCAAGTACAAAGAGCTTACAAAATTGAATGTATTCATAATTGTATTTCTGTATACATCATAATCATGTCAGATTAGCATTTTCCATAGCTGTTTTGGAATACTATTTCTCTTAATTCGAATACAAATGTCAAAGGCCATCTAGCAGTTAGCAGCAGCTTGCTACACCACCAGTCCACAGAAGCCATCTATATTAAAGCCACAATGCTTCCCTGGAGTATCTAGGTTCTGCAGAGAGCATTTTTTGTCTTGCTTCATTTGCTTCATTATCTTTGAGGTGAGGAAGTTCATCTTGCTGTGAATGAGCTAATGTTTTTTAATACAGTGTTATTTTAAGTGAAGAATGGACTTGAGAACTAGTAGAAAAGGGTATACATTCCAAGTAATTATTATCTGAAGGCATAATTGCTGCTTGAAATGAATGAGAAGGAAGATGTAATACATTTGTGATGTATGCAAAAGGTTCACATTGTAAAGTAAGAATTTATGTTCCGCTGCATCAGAAAGAAATTTTCTTTCATTAACACCAACATGTATGGCATTCAAGTATACAAATATATATTTTGTATCTTTACGTAAATAAGTCAAAATTACCTGTTCCTGGTAATCGGATATCTGATTTGATGTTTTTCTCATTTGTTATGGCTTTTCTTAATGCAAAATTATTTCTCTATAAGATAGCTTCCTTCTGACATATAGAAATATTTTTCAGATAAACTGATTCTGCTCCTATATTTACCAACAAAAAAAAGAAATGACAGAAATAATCTGATCAGCACTTTTATAGATCAGTGAGCCTTTCTATTGTGACAAAAAGTGTTTTCCTTTTTTTACACTCAATTTTTTTCAAAGATGATCTCTAAATTCTTTCATATCGTAACACCATCTGGCTTTCCTTTAAAATACAAAGCTAAAGACAGACCTACATGAAAGACAAGGGAATACTTCTTCCATTAAAAAATTTTTCTTGTTTTTACTCTCTGTATTTACTTTCATAACAGTTATGTCTGTTTCTCTGCCATCTCCATTGTGCTAGCTGCTGTGTAATCAAGGTGGCACACGAACAGAGAGAGATACCAGTTTGGTCATTTAATTTGAAACCACAATCAAGTGTAGAAGTTGAAAGAGGAGAAACAATGTAAGCATGCAAAATTAAGATTAGATATTTGCACTGATTAACTGTTGTATAAGTTGATATCTCATTTTTTGTATGAGGTAAGGAAGCACAGAACTTTTTCAGATGGCACATTCTTATCAGTGATTTAGATGTTTCCCTTTATATTTACTTCATAGTAAAAACTTAACTGAAATGACTGGTGTTTTTGAGAATACTTTCCTGAGAAGTTGCTCTTTTAGTGCATGCTTGCTGAATTAGATTAGTTGTGAGCTTCGCTTTGAAATCAGTCTTGATTTGATTTAACAAAAACTTTGCAGGCATTCTTAATTCTCAATCCTTAATGATGGCTTCTACTGAGATCATCAAAAGTTAATAATGTGTTAAAAATCCAAGATATGAAGTCACACCTGCAGCACTGCACCCGGGTTTGGGCTCCGCAGTGTAAGACAGGCATGGAGTTACTAGAGTGAGCCCAGTGAAGCATCACAGAGATGAATATGGGCTTGGAGGATCTGTCATGTGGGAAGAGGCTCAGAGACCTGGGACTGTTCATCCTGGAAAAGAGAAGGCTTAGCAAAGATCTTATCACTGTGTATAAATAGCTGATGGAGGGTGTTAGGAGTACAGAGCCGGACTATGGACCAGGCAACCTCCAGAGGTCCCTTTCAACCTCAACGATCCTATGACTCTGGGCAGTAAACATGACACACATAAGATCAGTAGAGTGCCAAGCCCTGTAGATGTGGTAGGACTGCCAGCAAGCACCAGCCATAAATAGAAATGCCAATAATATCACTTAGGAAGATGGCACAGGAACATCTCTCTATTAACAGGTTTTTTTGTAACAGAGAGGGCCAAGCTGACAAACGATTTCAAGAAAATGCAGAAATTCTTATCTTTAGCTCTTTAGCAAAACAATGCAGATAATTTAAACTTTATTTCCACTATGTTTCTGAATATTTTGAGGATATTCTGTGATAGAGCTGTTGCTGCTTTTATTAGTCAGATCAAATTCTGTTCTAGTGTGTCTTATCCATTAACTCATATTCAATAAGGAACCCTTTTGCTAGTGGGCATTCTAGATTGTCTGTGCTTTCATATTTTTCTGACACATCCATTAGTATACTGTTGGAGTTTAAAAAGAACATGACAGTAAATGTTTCAAATCTAAACATATGCTTTCATTCAGCATTTATGCTTTTAGAAGATGAAAAGGCACTCCATTTCTTATGATGTTCCAAAAAATGTCTACTACAGGTAATTTGAAGACCTGATTATGTTTATGTGTGTGCATGTGTGTGCACATGCCCAGGCATCGCTACTTGTATCTCTTTCAAAGACAGTGAAATCCACAGGGAAGCCACATTGTAATTTGCTCATCATTTACTTTACAACTTCTAATTTTTTTCGAGCATGTCTTCTGCTTGTATTTGTATTAAACCCATTAATTAATAACTTGTATTACAGGGACAGGGTTATGTAAAAGAGAGAGAAGCATCGGCTGCATGTGCTCTGCTCTGATGGCCTACAGCTACAATATTTTTTTATAACTAATTATGAATCTTAACTTACAATTCAGAGATTTACATCCCTGAAAATTTCTAGGACTCTTTACCAAGATAAATTTAGATTTACTCTAAGCAAGGCAAAAAGCCTAAATAGTTCTCAGTTTAGGAACAACTTTGGAAAACCCAGTATATTTTCTCCATCAACAGATAAAGTAGAAAGCCTGCTTTTTGTGTGGCAGTCCTGCTTAAAAGTCTACATTTGAAGATGAGAAGCAACATGTCATTCTGTGAAACTGATCTCACACAACACATTCCAGGTCCCTCGTTACAGTTATCTTTAATTAATATTTTAATTAAAGTGTATCAAATTAATGTAATGAGCTCTGTAATAAATCTCCTGTGGACTACAACAGAGCCAGAATATCACAATAATCATGAGGAACTAGCACAACAATAGGAACCAAAACTCTGCAGAACTTATTAAATTTCCTGACATGTCCGAATCTGCCCTGTCTGATTAATACAATCACTCAAGTTATTCATCTTGATCAAGAAAGGGCACAGAATCTTTCAACAAGATTATTTTACACTTCAGTAATGCGAAGCTCTACATCTATGATCTCAATGTATTTAAGTGGGATTTGTTCTATTCTCAAGTAAAAATTGTTTTCTGTTTGACATTTTCTCTTTTCTAAGCTGATTGCTATACTGTACTTAGTCCCATGTTAGGAACCTCTTCATGTGACTTCAGTGTGACTAGTCAGCCAAGAAAATTTTAGCCAGCATAAGAAACCGGGAATCTGAAAGCAGAACTACAAATAGGTTCTTTGGAAACTGCCAAAATGTCGCATTCTGACGCTTCTGTGTTGTGGCATAGTCATTTTTGGTAGCTGTATAGTAAAAAATACCTACGTGAAGCATCTGAAGAAAATCATCCATCTATGTGATGAACTGACTGCGTTATCTTCGTAAACTTCATTACAAGATGTAGATCAATTACATTTGCCAATTCTTGGCCACCTTCTGGTGGTAATTTTCCTGGGTTTGGTGCTGAATTTAAGGAGTGTTTTCTGTTTGTAGTACTGTTAGGGGATGCAGCTGATCAGAAACTGTAAGCAACCAATACTGGTTCAGCATTCAGTACAGTGGAAGTGAATGAATATGCTTCAATTCATATGTTGTCTGTATGTATATAGTCTGCTATGATTTTAATTAACATAGGCATATGTTCAACCCTGTCACTTTAGTATCAGCAAAAATTGAGATTTTGTTACAAACTTACGTGCCTTGCTTACATTTTCTGTCCAAGTTTTTACAGTGTGTTTTTAGCAATGGAATATTTAAGTCTTGTAACTGTGACAGCATATTATGGTTATATTAATAAATCACAACGCTGAGTTGTTTGTACAAGGTTCCATGTAAACAGTGTTTTGTGAAATAGTCAACAGATTAGTTGGATTCTGATATTGTGAAGTGTTTCAGTTTGATAAACTCAAAATATTCTAAATGTGTTGATCAAGCCTCTCGGTACATGTATATAGTATTTTTTTTCTTTGTTTTTCTAGTTCAAATATTAGCTATTATAATAACACAGTCACAGCAGGCCTGTAGTTGTACTGGTTGGGAAAAGAGAATTCAGTGAATATTTGATGTCAGACGCAACACTAACAGTGATAGACTTGCTAGTTCTTATAAGCCAGCCTTTTAATATTAGAGCTGTGAAAAGCTTTTAAGTCCTACATATCATACCTGTGGTCCTTGCACAGCTGTGTTTGTCGTCTTGAAGAATCTGTAATTATACTACACTTCTAAACTCTTATATGGCTCCAGGTTAGTTCATCAGCACAGAGAAATCTGCTGTGCTGAGTATAGAGTATAGTGGTATCTCCTTTGTTTGCCAGAGAGAGAAATGCTATACAAAATAATTCCATAATAAGAAAATGCATTTTGTAATTTTTCAGGTTAGTAATTTTTAGTGCATTATTCTCTGAACTGTTCTTATTTCTTTAGGATAAGGTTCTTATTCTCAGCTGCAATGTTATTTGTAACTTAAGAGCAGATCCAAAGCCCGTTAAAATACAAAGGAAGTCTCTCTTTAGCAAACTGAATTGTCTCTTGCCTGAGTGTTTCTCACAGGTTCCTGGTTGGGGAAAAGTGCCTGCTTAGTGTTTGCTTCTTACTAATAGGCGTCATTTGTAAATGGCATATAAATGTTGTCATTTACCATATTTGCATGACCTAGCAATAACGTTTTATGCTAGACACACCCATTTCATTTGCCACGTGTGGCTGCATTAACATCAATGATTGCCACGTACCATTTTTATATTTCCATGTAAGAAGTGTAAAGATTACCCATGCAAAAACGAATGGGCCCTTTGCCTATTGTTTTGGTATGTAAGGTCTTACTGGTTTTGTTGTACATTCTCCCTTAGGTCACATTTTGGTATCACTGTTTATTTGAAGTAATACTTGCAGAAGGATTTTTATTGATACTTCATAAGTCCTCAACAGTGTTTCAAATGTTACATGTATGTTTATATGCCTTGCCTTAAATAGGAACAAGAACTTTGTCTAGTATGGGTGCACGGTCTCACATCTACTCTGCCTTAGTGAGACTACACCTGGAGCATTGTGTCCAGTTCTGGTCTCCTCAGTTCAAGAGGGACAGGGAAATACTAGAGAGAGTCCAGTGGAGGGCTACAAAGATGATGAAGGGGCTGGAACATCTCTCTTATGAGGAAGGCTGAGAGACCTGGAGCTGTTTAGTCTGGAGAAAAGAAGACTGAGAGGACATCTTATTAATGTTTAAAAATACCTGAAGAGTGAGTGTCACGTAGGAGGGGATAGTCTCTTTTCAGTGGTGCCATGTGATAGGACAAGGAGCAATGGTCACAAAGGAATGCAGGAAGTTCCACCTCAACATGAGGAGAAACTTCTTTACTGTGAGGGTGACAGGGCCCTGGAACAGGCTGCCCGAAGAGGTTGTGGAGTCTCCTTCTCTAGAGACTTTCAAAACCTGCCTGGATATGTTCCTGCGTGGCCTGCCCTAGGTGATTGTGCTCTAGCAGGGGCATTGGACTTGATGATCTTCAGAGGTCCCTTCCAATCCCTACCATTCTACGATTCTATGATTTTATCAGAATTAATGTCAGCCTCTTTTATTTCTCTGTTTCTGTGTACTTGACAGTTCTTTGAGAATGCGCATATTTTGTACAATTTTACTAGCTACTTAATGCTAACAGCAGGGGTTACCCTCGTATATGCCCAGATATATTCAGCTGTGAGCTAGTGCTGTGGATTCTTGTTCTGTGTAACAAATATTTCTGCATGGTAATCAGACACATCAGCTGTCCATGCCTCCATCTTCTTCAGGCTTTTAATGGCTATAACATTTAATAGTTTATCCTCTTTTTGGATTTTATGAAAACATTATCCCATAACTTCTCTGAGATTTCGATTTGTTACTCAGTATTGTTACCATCATATTTTGTTTGCTGGGCAGGCAAAACTTCGTCTTCTGGGTTTTGTTGTGAAATTGTTGTTCTCTTACTTCCTTTCCCATTTCTTAGCTATAGTTTTCACTCACCTAACCTGGCTTGTACCTTCCTGAGACAGGTTATATTCAAGGGTAAACAGATCAGCTAATCAATAGTGTAATGAATTAAAGCTAAATCCTTCTAAGGTTCAAGAGGCGTAATCTCCACAGATGACGAATAATCATGTACTCTATATTTGAGCATCCTCTTGTCTGATTTTTCCCAATTTTAAATGCCTGAGACTTACATTTCCAAATTACTTGTATTATTTAGAAAGTTACATGTTAAAAAAACAATCCCCATTGAATTCTACTCTAGAAGAAGATACTTACTTTTCTTAAATGAGGGCTTGTCAACTGAATTTGGGCTGTCAGAAAGTAACAAATACAAGTTCATAATGGATTTTTAAAAATATGTTTGACATATTTATGAAGCTAATGTGTATCTCATCCTCTTTGGTGCCTATCTGCATCTTTACAAAACAAAGTATCAGTTAGGAAGCGTAACCCAGGAATGCCGTGGGAGCAGCAGGGACCGAATGATGGCTAAGCCTCCGTGCCCTCACTTACCTAATAAATCAGGCAGAGGTCCAGTGGGAAAAAGACTGGGTTGTGAAGCTAGATTTTTCTTAGAATACAGACTCGCAGGAGAGTTTGAGTGGGTTATTTTTATTTTAACTGAGATAAACTGAGCTTTTGGTTTTTTTTCCCTCTCTTTTACATGCTTGATAGTACAGTCTTAATGTGGGGATTTTTTAACAAAGAAAGGAGGACAGATTCCTGCTTCATTAAAGGAAAAAAACCAAAAAACAAACAACAAAGCCCACCAAAAACTTAAGAAAGAGTATTCTATCTGTTAAGGATGCGATTCAGCAAGACAGCAGTATCCAGACTTGCAATACAGCCAAGAGAATAGCTACTCATCTTGCATGGAAATAACCTCCAGACAAAACCAAAAGTAATTAAGTAATTTTTGAAGACTTCGAAGATATTTGTTGATAGCAGGATGAAAAATGTAAGAGGGGCTCATAATTTCACAAAGGGAACCTGAAAGTGGACACCTTCAGCTCATAATTCTAGTTTTACTAGCTGCAGCTCACAAATCAACAGCTGCATCTACATTGCAAAATACCTCCCACACATACATACACACACAGTGTTTGCACACAATACGTTGTTTTTTTCCTTTAATGTGTGGGAATAAATTAGAATCTAAGATCTTACTGTAGAGAAAGTGTGTACTGTTGTTTAAAGGGGTGAAGGTAATACGTCTTCCATAATTTGATCATGCATGTTGCAAATGGAAGAGGGAATCCTGCAAAAAGAACCATTCCAGCAAATCCAGGTAGAGTTTTACTGATATCATTGGGTCTATGTGATTTTCTTCATAAGATTATCTTTTTCCTATGCTGCCCAAGGGTATACATTGATTAGGAAGGAGACTGCATAAGCGGAATTGGATGCTATAAGTGAGTACAAATGCTTATATATTATCATAGAAAAAATTATGCTCAAAAAAAAATGTAGAATCTGAAAATACTTGTAGCTAAGCTTTGTTATGAACTCAGAAGTATGGGATCTTGTTTGCTGCCTTTGCTGTTTGAAGAACTGTCTAGAAATTTCTGAAGGGAATTGTATTTATTAATAGTACCTGATTTTTTAATCTGGAGACGCTTTGAAAATGTATGTTGACATTTTCTCATCAAAGTCATTAGCCAAGTATTTTTCCAAGAATGGCTCCAGTCTAATTCACTTTTATGTAATTAGTTCATCTGTTGCTGCTATCGAAGCATGTAATGACTCTAGAGGATGATTGGAGTTTTCACTCTTTCTAGCTATGGTACTCATTACTGTAATGTACTTACAGATCCAGTACAAAATCATGTCTCACAGACTACTGTGCTTTTATTTCAACTAAAGAAATTGTTCTCATCCACAAATCTGACAGGTTTTTTCCTTTACAGCTAGCAGCAAAGAGACAGAGTATGTGCAGTCTGCAATGCTTGTTGGAGAACTCTTTTAATAATATATTATTAAAACAGTTTTGCTGCTAGTAGAATGTTCCCTAAAGATCTTCCACTATGAAATTTCTGAAGAAGTAAATAAAACCTTTAGAATGAGTGGCAGACAATGCTTCTTCAGATGAGAGGGAAAACACATCCTTCTTGATTTTATTAATGCTGTATGGCTGTTTTAAGTACCCTTTAAACAACGCCTGTTATGGATTTAGACTGAGTGCAATTTTATGAACTCACTCAGTTCAACGTAGCAGATCAGAGAAAGTTGCTATTGATTTGCAAGGTCCTGGCAAACATAAATGATTCATGTTCTGTGATACTCGTCCCACTGTAGATTGAACAAACAGAACGAAATGCACACCTTTCTTGAGGTATAAGTTAACACTTCTGGCAATCAATGTGACTGGCAGACTTAAATATACATTAAAGGTACTTTGCTCTTTGTTGAAGCAAACGTTGTCCCTTTCCCTCTTTGTGACAGAGTGAAGAGACAGGGTACTCAGACACCAGTATGGAAAGTCATGTACTGCAGTTTAACCACAACTCTAAGTGATACAAACAGACTTAGTAATGAGGTAGACATAGCTCTGTAGAAACAAGAAATGTTCCTGCTCTTTTAGGGGAAAGACATAACACAGAACAAGGTAGAACAGTCTGAGTACACATGCATTATTCATTGTTTGACTGAGGACAAAGACATCTTTTCCATTGGAAATCAACCAGAGAGCTAGAAACAAATTCCTCTGAAAAGGATCTGTGTTATACATCACCACATTCTTAACCGAAAGGCAAACTTAATTGGAAGAGGCATTGGAAAGTTTGTTTTGTTTTGTAACATCTCAGACTATAACACTTATTATCGCTGAGAGCGATTCTGTTCTGCCAGCTCAGCCTTAGCCATGCTGAAGTAGATTGTCATTAACCTTGCAGGAGTGTGTCTTCTTAAAGATTCTGTACCACTCAAGAGCACCTGTACTGCCCTTCATGGTGACCTGAGCTGCCTGTGCCATTAGTAGGCAGTCAACAGTTTTTTGGCCATTAATAAATATTCAACATTGTTTGGATAAAAGCTTGGAGGTCTTCACAACATAATCATAGAATCGTTTAAGTAGGAAAGACCTTTCAGATCCATGAGTCCAACTGTTAACTCAACACTACCAAGTCTACCACTAAGCCGAGTTCCTAAGTGTCACATCAGAAATAATAAAAAATATTAACAACAAGAAATAAAATAGTTAATTACCTTGCTTTTCTCCATTTGTTCACTGAGATCCTAATATATTGTTTCAAAATAGTCAGGCTATAACTAAAAGGAAATTGTGCCCTCTGTGAGACTCAATCACTTCAAATTAGAAAGGATTATAATATAACATAATCCTTGCTTACTTTATGATGAAATAGCACATGGTGCGAAACACAGTAGCATGAAGGCTTTGAAGAGCCTCTTTGTTCAATGTGATTTTGCATCTTCATCATTTAGAAATGATCTGTCATTGAATGAGACAGCAAGGATGATAGCAAGTGAATGTGTATCTAAAATGTCAACTTCTTGCAGCATAAAGATGTTTTGCATTCATATTTGGAACTGAAATGGCATTGATTTCGTTAGCAGGTCAGCTTCTCCTAGCAATGATGAAAACTAAGTCCCATTGACAGGAGCTCTAAATGTCTTTGATTATGACTGGTTTCTATACTGGAGAGGGAATGTTTCTTCTTGCCAAAGTACCTTCAGAGAGCCATAGGGGGATTTTTAGTCTAGTGAGGGACAATATAATGTAAGTTATTCAGGGTCCATCTTGTACTTTCTTTTCATCTTGTGCTGGCATTCTCAAGGAGACTGTTTGAGAAGGTAGTCTAAAGTGTAAAGTGTGAGTGATAAACTGCATTGTGTTTCTCTTTTGTCTTCTTACCCAGTTTACCTTTTGATTGTCTAGCCTAGTGCTTAGGGTCTTCATGAGAAGTAGCTGACTAAAGCACAACTGAGTGAGGCTGAAGTGATGTTGGTGTGACATATGGGGGACAGACGCAGGTGACAAAGTGGATCTAACGTTTTCTGACTCAGGCAGTGCATATAGTTGTTACATGTTCACAAATCAGGGATTTTGAGTCCTCCCTTAGTGATGGGGGTTGAAAGAAAGATTTTGCCATCTGTGTATGACTTCTCTCTCAGTATGTTGATCTGACTCCTATTTTGTCACTCCTATTTTGGCTATACTCTGAGGCAATTTCAATGGTGAAAGTAATGTAGAAGGGTATGAGTTTATGCTTTGTCCTAAATTTACTTTGAAGTTGACATAACTTCAAGTTATTTCAGCAAGACTGAACTCCTAGGTCTTCATTTGGATCTGTTTTCACCTCCTCTGTCTACAGAATTTAAACATGAAAACAAATGTAATTTACACTACGGAATTATTTGCATTTTGGTTTAAGTATGAGATTTGTCTTTGGATGTCTGAAGTTTATCTGATTTTCCAGTGATTAAGAAGGAAATTTTGGAGGTTTCTTTTATTGTTTTGTTTTTATTGTTTTTCAAACAGGCACAATTTGTTATACGTAGCACAAACATTCATATCCACTGAATTTAAGGAATTGCACCATGAAGTTTTTGAAAATGATGTTCAACAGTGGCTGTGCTACATCTTCAGATATATTTAAATTAGAAATCCTGAACCTCAAATTATGTGTTTCATCACAAAAATTTGTTAAACTGGTAATTAATTAAACTATTTTAAGTGGACAAGACTTTATATAACTAGTGGACAAACTTCTGAAGCCAAATTCTTGTGATGACAAAAGATAAAACAGGAATGTCAAAAATTACAAGAAAGAAAGTTAAAGTGTTTTTTTTTCTAAATAATCTTGAGATACTTGAAGTACTTAGCAAAAGAAGAATAAAGCACACATTCTGGGTACGTGTTTATGATAACTGTAAGGTTAATCTCTATCACTTTTTAAGTTTCCCTGCAAAGTTGTCTTTGCTTTTTGTACATCTCTGTCCTGTTGTTTTTTGAGGCCAGTATTTTTATGTCTGCACTTCATGCTTCCTCATGGGTTCGTCATCATCTACTTTCCAGCAGCTACAGGTGACTGCCAATCGTATATTCTGAGAAATGCAGGGAGTTCCTCTTTTCCAGTTCTCTTCTAAGAACTACCTCCTCTTTTACTTCCTTTCATGTAGGATTTATGATGATTCTGTAGCAGCCTCAAATTTACCCACATTCCTGTTTCTCATTTTCTGTGTCAAATACCAATATTATCCGCTTCGTTAAAGTCAGTACCTGTTCTTGCTACTGCATTGGGTTTTTCCTCTCTGTTAGATCGGTATTCTCAAGTTCATCCAATTTCCACATATATTGTGCCTAAGCTTTTGACACAGCTCCTTCAATTTGTTTGACAATATTTCCCCTTCACACTAATAATTGTTCACATTTCTTCTATATCTTCACTCCTTGTACTAAATTTTGTTTCTCGGTATATTTTTTTTCTGCATTCTACATCAGTCAGATGTCATGTCTGTGTATTTTGCAGTGTAATAACCTCATGTTTCGTGTTTGAAGCAGGTGGGGATTTTCATCTGCTGCTCTTCCAGGTTTCTCCATTTTAAGTATCACAGCAGAAAGTTTGCATAGCTTGGCTTATGGTAGCCTATCTCTCAACCCTGAGTAGGGCTAGGAGTAGTGCCAGAAAAACGTTTAGTTTCCATATCCATATCTACTTTAGTGCAACTTTCTTTAAAGCTAATGACAGAAACAGTTGATAATTACTCAGCTAGGTTTTCATGCAGCCAGAAAGGAATGGTTTCAAGATTTGTGCTTGCTGACAATTTCACCCTCTTTCCTGAGAACATGTGTTTTAGAGATGCCAGTAATATAAATGAAGCACAGACTGTAGCAGAGAAAGTGCTTAAGAAGCTGGTTCTACCTTTTCATATCGGGCTTTGTGATTAATGAATTTCTCTCCAGGGACTCACAAATAGGCTGTATTCGTCTGTTTTCTGTTCCGCTGCAGCTGTGTGTTGACAGTGGGGGTGAAAGTTCTGTAAATAAACCGGTTTTATGGTGCACTTGTATGGCTGATGCCAGAAATGTCATGTAAATCCAGAGACAAATGTTGTTCATAGAAAATAATTTCAAGCCTATATAAATGAACTGTCATGGTAACTCCAAACAATGAAAGCTAAAATAGTGACTTAACAGGAGGACTTCTTTTCCTCAGAATAAAAAGGGAGGAGACTTCCCTTCCCCCAGGCATCAAATTAGGCACTGACTAGGAGTTTGTGACTTTGTGGACATTGAAGATATTATTTGGTCTCCATTTTTTAGAGGTTGTCTTCCCTATATTAGAATTTTGTAACACATTAAAGAAAGAGGGGGAAATGTAATGCTTGGTTTCCCCCCATGTTGTAAAGTAAATACCGCTGAAGCAGTTTCCAAGGACCAAACTTCACTCCAGTACTGAAATGTGAAACCCTTTTCTTGTGAACCCTCCTTCATGGAGAGAAACGGAGATGGACAATGGCATTCTAGTACCTCAGGAGAAAAAAAAAAAGCACGTTAAGTAATCTATCCATCCTATCCACATTCCTTATTGCCACGACAAGGTCCAACAACCAGTCTGACCAGAACGTGGCCAAACTTCTCTGGTTGTGGTAGGGTTTGTTAACCATTACTGAGTAAATGGATTTGGATTTTGGTTCGGAAAAAGCGATGAAAGGGAAGAGGAGTGATAAGAGAGAAAGGAAAGGATTCAACAGAGATCCAGGAAGTTTCAAAAGATATGTAAATTCATTATTTTTAATAACACAGGAATAAGGGAGCACAAAAGGAAAAGTCAGGGCACAGTTAAACAAAACGGAAGTATTTTTTCACACAATGAATAATTAAATAGTGGAACTCGTTTCCACAGGATGCTGAGGAGACCAAAAGCACAAATGAGTTCAAAAAGTGTAAGGCAAATTCATACTGAATAGATCTATTAAATGCGGCTTAACAAGATGACCCAGCTGCAACCTGCTCAGGAAATTCCAGTACTACTGAATTCCAGAAATGGAATGGCTACTTACTGGGGGAGGTTTACTCTCCCTGTTCTCTGGCCTTTACTTAAAGAGCTGTTGCTAGTCATTGTTAAAATAGGTTACAAAGCAGAAGGATCTCTAACCTGATCTCATTTGATTTTATTTTTCTTAATTGTGAACAGAATCTGTTTCAGATACTGCTTTACCTTCAGATGCAGACATGGGCAAGGATGAACTGCCACACAGCACAATTGTAAACTTCAGGGAGCCCCAAACACACTTGCCCTATTAGCTTTGTCCCAAACTCCCATGCAGAGCAGCCCTGGTACTGTCATGTTCTACCTGTAGCTAAACTCAGTTTCTGAGGGAACATTTTGGGGGCCTGCAGGAAAGCTGGAGAGGCACTTTTTATGAGGGCATGTGGTGATAGGACAAGAGGACAAGGGTAGATTTAGATTAGACATTAGGAAGAAGTTCTTTACTCTGAGGGTGATGAGACACTGGAACGGGTTGTCCAGAGAAGTTGTGGACACCTAACCCCTGGAAATGTTTAAGACCAGGCTGGGTGAGGCTCTGAGCAACCTAGTCTAGTGGGAAGTGTCCCTGCTCATGGCAGGGGGCTTGGAACTAGATGATCTTTAAGGTCCCTTCCAACTTGAACCATTCTATGATTCTACGCTTCTGTGATAACTCTTACTTTCCCTTTCTAAATCTTTTCCTGGCTTTGGTTTCTTTTTTTTTTTTTTACAGAGGCAGCCCAGAGGAATATGTTAATATCCTACGACTATTCACATATCTGCTTGTCTCGACACTTTACATACATGGCATTATTTTCTGTAACTGTTTTCTTTTTTAACAAAAGGCAAACTCTTTAAAAATAATTCCCCTTCTTATTTTTTGTGTGGTCTACATGAAGAAAGTAGACAAAAGTAGAAAAAGGCAAAGGATTAACTGCTAGTTCGCAAGACTTTATACAATGACAAGCTACAGATAGTCACTAAACTTTCTAACTCTTCCAATGATAAATAGTTAATTTTATGTAACACAAAAAATGTTGCAAATGAGCTTTCGATGCAAATATGTCATTTTCATACAGCACAACTGCTCAGTTATATTTTGATGAAAAAATTTACTGGAAGGGTCTGTTTTCTTTGAATGTTTTTTTTTTATTCATGAGAAAAACTGAGAACTAAACATTTTTTTGTCACAGGTGTGGACAAAACCAGTTTTCCTTCTTTATGAAGGCTCCTCTCTCAGAGGAGTGCTGTAATTCAAGTGTCCAGATAGAGAAATCAAGGCAAACTCCCACCTTTGTTTGAAGCCTGATTATTTTACTTAATAGGAACTCTTCACATGCAGATATATTTAGATTTGGCATAAGCAGTTGCAATTCCTTGGAACTCTATGGAGCCTCAGCTGCTTGGAGGTTCTGAGTCTGAGCCAATCAGTGCCCTCCCCCATAGCCTACCAATGACTTCCAAAAACTCATTAACTCTTTGGTCACCAGATTTACAAAGAAGGGACTATCTAAATAAAATATTTGTGCAAAATAATGTATAGCCATTATTTCCCAATAAGAAAAGGAGACTACTCTGAAGAGATGTTACTAAGAGTGACTGTTGCTTTCCCATATATTTTTCAAAATCACGATTCTGGCCAATGATGATTTTCACGCAAGACATGTTCTAGAAAAGAAATCTTCCATTATGAAAAAAAACCCCAAACATTTCCTGTCAAGATGTTTTTAAATTTTCAGGACTTTATTTATTTTTCCTAATTGCTGCTCTTTGCCACTTGACCACTTTTGTTGTGATAAATCAAGAAAAAGTATTAAAATAATGGTCTCATGTGCACATGTTTGGAAGAAGATGAGAAAAAATAATTTTTCTACTTGTTTAAACTTACAAAAGAAATACTAGTGAAACTTCTTAGAAATCCGTGGTTTTTCATTGAGAAAATATTTTAGTCTTTTCTCAATGAGTAACAAGTAACAAAACAGACAGGTGATAGACCAAAAACTACAAACCACATTTTGATATGAAATTATTTTCTTCAAGAAAAGAAGTAATTTCAAAACTTTTGGGGAAAAGGAATAATTTTATCACATTTAAATTATCTTTCTTTGTAATTTATTGGTGGAATAGATGGAAAAATCTTAATAGTTTGACAAGCTCTGGATGTTAGGTTGTTTTTCTCTTTATAAATTAAATTTGAAGTATTACATTTTTAAAAATCATTTTGATATTTAACAATTCAGCAAATTTGTACAGGGATGAAACCAAGTGTAACATTTTGTGCTACTGAAGCAGGACCAGAAAGTCAAAGATCCAAAACAGAAAACAATACCACTTGGTTACAGTTCTTTAACTATCAAAACTTAGTCTGGTATTTCCTGATAAAATATCCACAATAGCAAAAAAATCCTAGAGGTTACAGTAATCACAGTTATTTACATATTGAACTAAATAGTAGAATTGATTGTGGTTTATCTCAATTCTATCACTTTAAAAAGATCAGTACATTTTTTTTGTATTACTTTATAGGTTTGCCATATATTTTCTTATTCAAAACTCAAATGAGATATTGTGTATCTATAAGAAAAAGATGATGCAGATACATATTACAGACATGGGCAAATACATATCTGATACAGTATACAAATGTGGTCATAAAAATGAGATTCCTTTGTTTATAGGCCTGACTGGATAGTTGTCAGCTGGATTGTGTTTCCACCCTTTTCTGGAGTCAAGTGGAGTCATTTTGCTATTTTCCCAATTAACAAAGAAATAGCGACACCAAAGAGTACTGCTGTTTTGCACAAGAGCTCCAATTGTTTCCTTTCTTTATTTTTTTCTCCCTATTGTATTTTGTAGAATATATTTTGCATTGGCCTTTCCACCACTGACTTGGAGTTTAGAAATTCCAGTGTTTTTATTAAAGTTCTCCATCTATAGATACAGGCTGTAGAATTATTTTCACACACGTTCTTAAACAGCAAGTAGTTAAATGAAAGCTGGTGAATCACTTGGCCTGTTACAGTGTGAGTGATTTTTCCTCATGCCTACCTAATCTGGCCTTGAATATCTGGTAACTGCACCTACAACTTTGCTCCTTGGAATACTCTTTGACTGACAGGACTTTTGACTGCAGAGCACTTACCCCTGCTCCTCCCCTGCTTTTTGCAGCTTCTGTAAACAGTGGATTTCTGTGTGGAGCTTGTTTCCCTTGACGTCAGGGATTCAATGGAGATCTGGTGCTACGAAGTGTTTCCTTTGCTGTGGCACTATCACATAAAGTAAATGTTGTTAGATGAAGGGAATAAGCACCATTTTATGTTACTGATAAATAGCTATACTCAGCAGGTGAACTTCAGTATACCCAAATAACATTTTACTGTCATTGTCATAGTGTGCAGGCAGATATTTTTGGATACCTCATCTTGAAGAAATGTTTTGCACAGATCTACTTCCATCCAGCATGTGTGTGGTGGAATAATGTCAAAAACAACAGTTTTGGCTGAAAGGTGTTAACATCAGAAATACCTAGAATACACACGTATTTGTTACCAACAATTCTTTGTCAGATCATTCACCACAAAGAAGGAAAGTCTACTGCATCAGACACTTAAAATGGCACTGGAAAATACACTAGTGCATGTCTTGTAGCAAACAGTCAAACATTAAATGGAAAATGAACAGCTTTTTACTATCTCTTAATTTATGTGTTTCAAAATTAACTATACAGTTCATTTTTCTTATTGTTACAGTTATGCTGCTTGAGAACTTCTGCTATATTTAACACTTGCCTAGTAAGATGTCAAAAGAAATGCTAAGTAACTTTTTACCAGAGTTTTACTCCTAGTGGTTGTCTTCTGTATGGATAGTGCTCTCTCTTTATGAAACTTAACAAGTTTTGAATTAATCAATGTAAGCAGAAGTTAGTAAGATTTTACATCAATATTGTATTTATCTACTAAGATTGCACTTTGCAGTAAACAATCAGTTCCTATGTATAACATATAAGTACTAGACACTTACCAAGCCATTCCCATGTTCTTTCTTTAACATGGAAACACCAGCTCTCTAGCATTCTATTGTGTGTCTTGGTTTTGCTGCTAGAAGGAGAAAATAGTCTATGTCAAGGTTCATACTCAAGCCATCTGTGGGAGTAGTTCTTGTAAGGTGAAACTGGGAACAGTACTTTTGTAAGGTTACTGGAAACAACTTCCTAGCAAAGTTCTTCTGAGAAGACTGTGGGGACAAAACTTACTCCTCTAGATCACCTTCCTGCCTCTGCCGTATTTTAGCTATCAAAGATCTTCATAGCATAGAGAAGAAGAATAATTCATTTTTTCACCAAAAATGAGATAGTGACAAGTAACAGGGTTACCTGATACTGATAGACATGGTATCACATTTGCAGTCTTGCCCTATTTAATGTACTGTTAGGCTGTATAACATCTTTGAGATTATCTGAGTTTAGAAAATTTTAAAACTGTGCTGTATACCTCTATTAATATTTAAAATGTAAGTAAATGATGCCAGTTGTTTCTGTTAAGGCACAGTGTTGAATGGATTAGTTTGTGAATGCCAGATGGATAAAATCTTCATATGTTTATATATTGAATTCAGGGGAAACATTCTGAAAATTGGGTTGTCAGGTATCACTGTTCTTTTTAGTTGAATGAAGAGGATTTTCTTTACATTTGATTCCTGATTTTCAATGCCTCCATCTACACAAAGCAAAGAGAGTTTTACTTGTGACATAGGACCACAAGTCAAGATTAAGACTGCTATTTTAAAGAGAAGATGTGGCAGATAAAGTATGCTGTGGTAATTAAGTCTCCAGCCACATGGTGTGCAACATCCTGATGATTTCTTTTACAAAGCCTCACTCTGGCAACTTGTCTAGCCAGATAAGGAAATCTCTGGTTCTCCTAGATGGGTAAGATCCTGCAGGAAGGAATCTGGAGGCTCTGCTAGAGATAGAACACAAGTATCAGATATACAGTGCATGTTATTTTATCCGGTATAGCTCGTTTAAAGATATGACAAGTGCTTTACCTTCACTATGATAAAGTAAATTAATTGTTTGTCTTATAGCTTTGACTAATAATCAGTGTGGTCATGATCTGAAGCTGTTACACCCATAGGGCAATTTGTTCTCACAAGTTATAAATGTGGCAGAGGAATACACAGCCTAGACATACTTTGAAAGGTTCTGGAGTGGTGTCATGGGCCTCATACTGCAGTGTAAAACCTAGTTTGGAGATTGCTGATGACACCATCACAGCTGTGGACGTCAGTTTATTTTAGCAGATGATATTGAGGTGCACTTTGGAAGACAGGGATGAATGGCTTGTGATTCAACAAAATTATGTCTTCTTTGGACAGTCTGTCTTTCAAGGAAAAGTTCTTCCTGATTAATTCAAATACTGCAAGATCAATAGTAAACTAAAATGCAAACTAAAGTGTTTTCAGGAGTTTTTAAGTTTCATTTTGATTTTGAATCTTGAAGTCCATTTTTACTTCAGTCCAGACAAAAAAAAAAGAGGATCTGGATTAAGACCCAATGTCTTCATCTGGTTTGTGCTTCATCTATATAAAAAAGACAGATATATGGTAACAGGCATAAACTCATATGTGGAAGAAAAATGATTGACCACATCATACTGTATGGATAAAGATTTGTTTCCCTGTCATAAAAAGCCCTTTATAAAACAGTCCAGGCAGTAGCAATAGTGCGTAGCAGCCTGAATACACAAAAACAATAGCCATAAGATTTACAGTTGGCAAATCTATATGTAGAAGCGAGTCACTTCTTTAATAATATCATGTGTACTGCCTCTTTTGTTGATCCACTGTTGTGTGCATTTATTCTATCTCCTGTTGCGGTAAATCATCAGTGATTAGAAGCCCACCATGACAAAGCAAATAAGGCTTTTTGAATCTACAGAGTAACTTTTGTCTAAGATTTCTGGTGTTTGTATATCAATAATTAATTAAGACTGAGAACATTTCTGGGAGAAGTAAGTTTCATCCCAAATGTGTAGGCATGAGGACAGAATCAATAATTAGCAGAGCGTCCTGCTCTTAGATTTAGGAGTATATACTGTACTGCCTTTCCTCTTACGTGTTCTGGTTATATCTAAAGAGTTGCAGCACCACAGCTCCAATTAGCATTGCCATCAACTATGTCCAGGAGCAACATACACGTCTATACTTCCATATGTATCATTTTTACATTAGTCCTGTTACTATATTTTTAACTTCCATATGTCATTAGATGTTTTTAAACAAAATCAAGAAACATTTAAGTCACAAAGGCAAAGACTCAAACTTGATGGCGCTGACAAACTTGACAAGCTTGAAAGCAATGACATTTCCTTAAAAAAATAATAAGGTTTAAAGTTGCCTTAATGCCACTCCACCATGCACAGTCTTTAATGGCATTACATAATTTTTGACATTATATTAACAAAGATTTATTGTATAATTTTGTCTCGACTGTTATAGAAGAGATGACAAATCCAACCCAAATTGGAATCTGGTCTGGTGGTAGGGCTGGAACCTGTAATGCGTTGGTGTAAAGGTAACACTTGTGAACTTTCATCGTCTATGTAAATAGCCACAATAGTTGTATTAAATGTTTTGTCAAAGGTATATATCTATTTTGCTTACATTTTAGGGATGGATTCCAAGTCAATGCTTAAAAGGGAATGTATCATAAGATTTACATGCTCTTGTTCTTCCAAGATTTCCTCTTGACTCTTGATCTGCGTTCGTTCTTATTGTTGTGCTTCTAGGCATCTGTGTCTTCCCTCTGTCTTTCCCCTTCTCTTTATAATCAGTGTATAATGAAGCAAATTAGATTGCTTCTTCCTTGTCTTCTGCCATATGTTCACTTCTACCTGGATGTTTTCTTTATGGACACAAATAAACACATCATACCTGAGCAACAGATTTCTGTGGGGAAAAAGGAAAGCCTTTATATACTTATAAATACTTAAAGGTAAAATTTAGCTGTTCAAGAATACAATGTGTCCTTGACATCTTTTTCACTGCTTTTTGTTAAGAAAATTATGCATGTTGTTTGAAACCACCCCAGAAAGCCATGGCAAGAAACTTCCATCAGCAATAATCTGATGAGGTGCAGAATTTCTGTTGAGCTTTATGTTCTAATAAACAAATCTGTGGTGCCAGTAGCCACAGGACAAGAGTTTTTCTAGAAAAACATTGTCGTAAATGGCCCATGTAACTACTTGTCCATTGTTAGGCTTTGGTGCCAAACCCTGGATGGAATGAGCACAGCATGAGTTTGCATCCAACTGAGAAACAGTTTTTAAAGTTCCAATGATTTTCATAGAGAAAAGAACAAGTGTTGAGCTGGAAGTACCAGTCCTAGCTAGGTCTTGGGGGTTTTTTTTTGTAAAATCTGACCAAATGCAACTTGTTTCTTCCCCACAGCTTGCTTGGAACTCCACAGCCCTCACTTCACTGTTACTTATATATGTTCCTTTCTTTTGATCAATAAATCAGGTCAACTGTTATGCTAAGAATGAGGAAACACTACTATGGGAATGAAATTGTTAACTACAACCACAGAAAAAATTACATGGCAGAAGCTTGCAAAGTCTTTGTGGTTTATCCCAACAACATAACTGCCTTATGGTTACTGGCATATCTCCCAACTTCCAAGATGCTGTTAGTGGCAAACAAAAGTACAGTACATCTTTATTTTGTGGAGCATCTGCCATGCAAACATTCTCACATGGTTTACCCAATAACATATATGCAGTATGGGAAATGCAAGTAAAATAATATTTTTGCAGTAACATTTTAGTTTTATTGAAGAGAGTTCCTTAAAGCATCTTTCCAGAGAAAACAGGGTTGATTTGACCAACAGGATCAGCTGCTGAATACTTCAAAATATCAACATTCACCATTACTCTACAGTTCATTTTTACAAAATGTATTTATTTCATGTGGATTGTGTTGCTTATAAAGACTCAGAGCTCATGTATTGTGCAACTGTTCTTTCCCATGATTAATAAACAACCAGTCAGGGTTTTTATATTCTAGTAACCTCTTGTTTATTTCTTTCGAAATTATGTATCTATCTGCCTCACAAAACTCTTCCTTAAAACATTTCCCAAACTGTGACTTCTGAAAAGTTGCTAAGCAGCTGTTAAAATGCCAGTGCTGCTCTAATGACTACTTCTGCTTTCTCTTGATTCTATATAATAATTTTGAATCTGAATCTTCCCAGAGCATGGAGATCTAGCGGAAAAGTATCTGAAAGCATTTCAATATGCTAGTAAAAAGGACCGATTGTCTTCAAGCAGCTTTTTCAAGGCTTACGTAAACTGAGCCAATTACGTAAACTGAGACAACAGTTTAGCAGATAGCAAATAGGATAAGTAACAATAAAAACATCTCGAACACCACCTATTTCATAGGCTTATGTACATACCTCTGACCAGGGTTCATAGCGCAACCTCTTTTACTTGTTGATCCTGCCTATGTTGAGAAACAGAATAACCATATTTTTGTATAAGTAGTGAAAGAAATTACAAAAGCATCTCTGCTATATTGTAACGAGTGGTACATGATATAGGGCTAAGGGCCTTCTGCTAAGAGCAGTGTTTTGGTGTGTGATAGACTGACATCTCAACCTTCCCAAACACCAGACTGCATGCTGTTTGGAGTACAGATGTGCTCCATATGCTCTCTTGAAGTTGTTCTTTTTTGCCCGGTATTACTAAAGATTGAGTGGACCAGGGCCAGGAGTCAGAGTGTGCACTGTTCTCCTTCTTTATGATTTAGACAGTGGTGTTAGGAAAGTAAAGGCTGAAGGATCTGTGGTCTTTGCTCTCTAGACTGCTTATATTTACTGGTCAATAGCTATTTAATGCACAATACAGAGTAGAGTCAGGAATCCAAACCCCAGCCTTTCTTTTCCCAGGTGAGAGTACTGTGCGTGCCAAATGTTGAGCACTTGCTCTTTCCCTACTGCAGACCAGTCTTTGAGTCTTCACTTCACAATCATTTCTGTAGTTCTCAAATGAGATATTCTCACATGAGACAGAAAGGGCTTTTCTGGAGATGATTCCATCTAGTTCTGTAAGACTAGCTGTTAAAATCACAGACACTTTATGAACAAGCATAAAAAGTTACTTTCATCAAGTTATATACTTCGTCACCACTGTCACCTCTCAGGAATACCCCTGTTCAAAGCTAGCTCCACAGGTAACTTCTCTCTTCCTTCCCTTTCATGTTCAGACCTGGAAATCGCTTCTTTGAGGACGATCCAAGTTCACGTTAGATTGATGGGCATTTGTCAGCACACCCTTGGAAACAGGCAGCAAACTGCTTAGCAGTAATAAGTATCTCCAGAAGTACATCTTTAAGCAGAGAGGAGAAGTTGCTGTGCGAAACTCTTTAATTCTATTGTTCCTTATTTTCTGTGCAATAGTTTTTGTTTCTACTGCTGAGGGTCATTACCTTAGGTTAGGGTGACCACTCATTACAGGTACTCCCCATCTCTCGATATTGACAGAGTGTTCCTCATATTTTGGTCTCTTGTTCCATCCTGGAATTACTTGGCAGAAAAGAGAGTGAGTTGAGAGCGTTTTGCTTTCGCATAGGTCTTAGCCACTAACTCTTTACAAATAAAAATGAAAACTAGAGCTCCGTGATGAGCTTGAAAAGGTACATGTATTTTTTTCACTAGTTCCAAGTTCAAGATGCTGTCATGATTCACTCTTCTTGAATAATGTGCACGTCTCAGTCTACAAGTCCTGAACCTCCATGTCTAAATCAAGTTTTTGTATTGGAAGGATCTATGCGGGAACTAGGACCACTCCCAGTAACAGCTTCTGCTATTCACTTTCTTCAACATTCATGGTATTTCCCAAACCTATGGACACAGCTTCTGCCTACCCAAAGATAAGAATGATGATTTAGTCCTGCCAGCATATTCAGTTCATAAAAAAAATTCTTCCTTGGACTGAGATTCAAGATCTGTGAAGTTTATTCCACTACCTCAGTTTCCATGTCATACATTTCTGGTCTTGTTCAGAGGTTGATACACATTTTCAAGAATGCTTCTGTCTGATGAACCATAAAACCAAAGCACTGTATTCACTACCTGAGTTTCCCTTCTCCATCTTCTCTTGAAGATTTCTTACTTGAACTCCAAGAAGAGGGCTCTCATTTACTCCACTTGCAGAGTACCTGGCTGTGAACTGCATGAAGAATTTTTCACTGTTCTTCCTTACTGATAGCATAAGATTTCTGTAGGATTTCATGCCTGTTCCTCCTGCCACACAATTTCTTGTCTAGGGAGCTCAGGCTATGTCACTACCTTTATGATACCCAGTAATTCTCCTACCTCTTCTCAGTGACAGTGCCTTTTCCAGCAGTTATCTTCTCATCTAGGAAGGTTTGGGAGATCCAAACCTATTTGGCAGAATCTCCATGTGCCACATTTTGTAGAAATGAGGCTATTCTTCTCTATCATTCCCTTTTCTTCTTTAACTAGTGTCAAAATTTCATCTCATTGAAGATTTCATCTTGACACCACCCTCAAGTTTATAGGTTGTTAGGTCAGTCTTCTGTTTTTAAAAGGAAAAGCATTCAGGGAAGTACCTTGGATTTGCCTCCATCTGGAAGCTGTAAGACAGTAGAAAGTGACTTCCTGACTAACTCTGCCTGAAGTCTGCTCTTGCACTTCACTGGTGAAACATCAGAGCTTAAATGATGACTTTGCTTGTGCAATGTCCTCAACTCAGAGATGTGCAAAGGTGCTGCCTGGAATGCTGGTCACACCTTCATCAGCTCTCATGTTACTGCTGAAGTCTTCAGACACCATGCCACCTTTGGTTTTTTGCTTTTTGTTCAGCCTGGAATGCCAAGAACTTCCTTCCACTACATAGTGATTCATGAAGAAGATTGGCTGTATTCTCCAACAGTGAAAATTGTTACTATAAAGTAAGAATTCAAAAGAGTCTCCATGTTTTAGCAATGTATTGTCAATATACATATTCACATTCCAGTAACATCTCCCTTTCTCACCAATACATAATATTTTCTGGAACTATTAGAGTTCAAAGAAAGCAAGAGGGAGGGACAAAGACTGGTGCACAGCACTATCTGCAAAGTTCTCTGTGGATATGGTGATTTTTTTGTGTGTGTTTGCGAACAACTATTACAAGAGTATGCTTGTAGAGAATATACCTCGAAGGACAGCAGCCACGGACAAGTAACCTTTCTATGCTATTGTATTTTCAGCAACAGTGAGACGTTGCCATGATATACTTTTTCTGATCCCTGCAGATACCACTTTCCTTTGCTGCATACAATCTGAGAATACTGAGAGTTCTATTTTTGATACTTTAAATTTCCCCAAATTAAAATGAATTCAACAGGCAAACATCTATTGAAGTGCAGATCTATTTCTGAAATTATATATTTTGTTACTTAAAGATTTTCTTTTCTTCAGTGTTCTATACAGCAATATTTCCTTTATGATACATGTATTCTTCATAATACTTTTTTTATTCTTAAAACAAAATTCAGTTTTGAAAATAGAAATTCTGTGTGTCTTTTAATGTTTAAGAATTTATGTTTTCTAGGAGCAAGGTGTTTTTTTACACTTTCAAAATTTTTACCATTGTTTTATCCTTATTTATAATCTTCATGTGACATTCATTCTATCACATTAATTTCTACGCCTTTGTTATGGACAGTTCATTTTAACTGTAAATATGAAATAGTAACCTAGACATCTTTGCAGATTTCAGTAATTACACAAAAGTTTTTATGAACAGTACATTGTCTTAACTTTAACAACAGTAGTATCTATAGCCATTAAAAATAATGAGTATTCAAGCAGCCTTGATGGTTTTTCAGGGTATAAGCAGGCTCTACAGGTGAGATGGTTATCGCTATAACCTAAGAACAGATAAAGAGAAAGCAGACTGGATAAATGAAATGTTTTCTAGAGTTTGCATCAACTTTTATGGATGCTATACATAGAAAGTGTCAAAGGTTAGTGCTGGGCTGGCCTCTAGTTAAATGAGAGATACTCTCTATTAAACCCTCTCTCCTTGCAGAATGGGAAGAGAAAAGAAATAAGGGAGAGGAATTTATGGACCGGAAAAGAAAAATAAAACCACTTTAATGAAAATGATAATAACAAAATGAAATATATGCAAATATATACAAAACTGATATCAAACCCAACTCCCCTGATGGCAATTACATCACTGTCTTCACCGATGCTGTGGAGCAGGCACTGGGGAAGTCCCAGACTGGACTCAATGGCAACCAGGAACCAGATTCAGAAGCTGGCTTCTAGAACTGGAGCAGGGAATGCACAGATTTGGATTGAAGGCAGAATGGACAGAGTCCTCCTCAGATACTAGCCAGTGAGGAAGAGAGAAACTGACCCTCATGATCCCTCAACTTTATACGGAATATGACCTATATGGTATGGAATACTTCACTGATCAGTTTAGGGTCACCTGTCCTGTCCATTCTTCCCCACAGGTGTGACCTTTTAGCTTTATGCACCCCCAACATTGTACACAAGGTTTAGCAGGGACCTCGCTGTCTCTGGACAGCAAGATATCTGCAAGACATCTGGAGCAGATATCTGCAAGAGCCTATCCTGCACACCAATCCTTAGTAGTAACTATAAACATCAAGTGTTATCACTGCTAGAAGCAGACACTGTCTGCAAAAACATGCTGTTAACTTTAGGAAGTGCAGTGAAATATAAGAGACTGGGCTGAAACGTAAAATCACTGAACAGAATTGGTTTTTTTCTAACAGGACAGAAAGTTGAACTAAATTCATATTGGTGCAATTCTCGTGATTCAGGAGTATAAATCCAGTGTGAATTTAGCCTCTCTTGTGCCATATTAGCTACCATCCACAGCTGGCACCATCCTAAACTCTCAAAGGACTCATAAATTGTTCTCCTTTGAAGCACCTAGCAATGCAGGGAGGCTTCTCCCTCTTGGCCCTTGTTGTAACCCTGAGTGTAATTCTATACTGATTTCCACCTTGAAACTTGGCTATGAGGTACTACTCTCCCACCAGCTAAAACCTCTTTGGCTTTCATGAGTCTCTGCCAGTGGAAATAGTGGATTTAAACAACAGGATTCAGCCACCTGCTGGAAAGTCACCTAGCCATACCTACTGGCTTTAGAGCAGAAAAGTCATATCATAACATTTGTAACAAGAAAATCTGAGAAGGCTGCCTAGAATGAGTATTAATGAAACGAGGGAGGAGAGCTCACACCTTCTGGGCTGCATACTTTGAAATTACATTTGGACCAGCCTTATGTTCCTGTGCTGACAGCATTTTGCAAGTGCTCATATGGCAGCAATAGGCTGGCTTATTCTGAGACTCATTGAGCCAAATGGTCTAAATGGGAGATACACAGAGATTATAACTATGTGTCTGCCTGTTTAGACTCTCAGGATTCAAAAACCAGAGACCAACTTTCTGCAATTCCAGCTCTTTCAATGCATTTAAGCCAACATAAAAAAGGTAAAAAGAAGTTTTAAATTGTAGGATATTTTTGTATTCTGGAGGAAATGGTTAAGGCAACTGAATTTTTGTCTCTCAGCTCTCACTGTTCCCCAGGGAGGAGCAGGGTTTGCCACTGCTTAATAGGCATAGATTTTTCTTGCTGGCCTCTTTCAAAGCTGTCAGACAGAAGTGTGCGGTCAGTGGACCATGATGCCCCTCTAAAACTTCCTCCCAGCTGTCTGTAACAGTAGCAATATTGTGCCCTGCTTAAACAGCCACCATTCATGCTAGATGCTCTGGCTTTCCCCCATTGCTTGTGAGCCTGCAGCAAATTCCTTCACACATGTGCACAAATAGCACGATAGTTGTCACCGGTAAGAATTATTACAATTCAGATAGGCCTTATTTCTCTTAATATTGCTGTTCTCACACACATTTCCTAAGCAGTTTCCTAGGGAGCTAAAACTGTCCAGAGTAGCCACTGATTAGAAAATCCGTGCCACTGTGTGTATACAAATGCAGTAGCTGCGCCAGGATATAACACACAGTAGAAAGCACCAGCAACGTTTAAGCTATCTGTAAAAAGTAGTCTTATACAGGGGCCCTCAATACAATTTATACCGAGAAAATAGTTAATTAATTGCAAGGCTGAGCTGTCTAAATGTTAGCAGCCATGGTGCAAAAGCTAACAGAGGAGTGAAGAAAAAAACACAGGAATCCAGAGCTCGACTGCCTGTACTGTCTTCACCTCGGTGCCTGGCTCGCCTTCCTACTTTTCATGTACCATACAGCGCTCTGCAAACATTACTTTGCAAATATCATGTAGGTGGGCCTCACAACATCTCAGTGAGGTAATTAAACACACAAACCTCACACTGCAAACAGAGAAAGGGAGGCTCAGAATTTGGCTTTCTTGCCAGGATTCCAGGGAGAAGCAGTCTCGCAGTATTTCAGACAATTTCAGGCGTTGTTTATTGGTTCTTTATTTTAGCAGTTGTGAGGACTCTATCAGTCCACAGGGTTTTATTTGATTCACAGCAGTATAATCTTCAGATGAGCTTGTTCTCACTCAGTTTGTCACTGTGGGCTGTTTTTAATTTGCAGAAACAGATACTTACAGGGTGCTCCATTTCATCCTTAAATGGACCCCTGAAGTATGCACTATAAACCAAACTGCCACTGACTCTAATAAAGCGGTAACTACTCAGCTGCAGACACCCAAAGATGGGTGAGATAAACCCCACTCGGCTGTGCCCAAGCTTATAAATAGTGTAGTGTAGTGCTAGAAAAGGTACTGGGATTTGTCAACTATATAATTAAATCATTAGCAATAACTAGGTACAGATTTGGCCGGGGCTGACTAGGACTTTTCCAAAGAATTCATGGTACAAGTTGAGGAGTCCACAACTGGCTAGGGACCTAGTAATATTCTGGTTGCAGCCGCTGTTTTGGAGACTGATAGAATTTAATACGATGAGTGTCAACTGCTCTGTGCCAGTTCGCTTTAAAGAGCAGTCCCTGATACCTTTAATTTGCTAGTATAGATAAAGCCTTTATGTCCAAACTAGAAAGTTCATAAAATAATTATATTTTACTAAAGTCTGTGCAAAGAATGATTTTCCAAATAACACTTTGTCTCTGATGAAAGCACTGATCAGCTCGTAGAAGCTAATGTAAAAAGACTATATAGCAAAGTATTAATTCTTTGTGATTATTAGAGGCTTGAAAGTACTTTTCGCAAAAGCGTGAATTTAAATCCTGTAAATCATTTCATTTTGAATAAGTTGTAATGGGGGTTTTGTTAATGCTTTCTGATTTGGAAGAAGGTCAACATATCTGGTAATTTTAAGTGCTCTGGAAGCACAGTCCATTGTTGTGAACTGATCAATGAGAAGTGTTTCTTCGAAGCTTTACTGACGCTCTCTCTTCTCTGGGAGTAAAGCTGCTTTGTTGTGATGTTGTGTGGGATAAAGAGTGTTTCTGGCAGACTTTGAAAGTATCCGTGTTTTGATATGAAGGTTGGTGGTGTTCTTTGTTAGCTTTCTCTTCAGGTGGTGAGGTAAGATAGTTCATTTCTTTTTGCTGAGTGACAAATAGTAGGTCCTCTACATGTCAGATATAGGATACAGGTTGCCAGGATTTGAAACTATGGTGAGACAGAATTTTCAAGAATGGTTAAAAAAAGCTTTAGAGATATACTTCTGTGACTACTGCACTGTGCCTGATCTAGGAACAGAGATATACTTTTTTATAACTGCTCTTGTTTATAATAGAAACCTCGAGTTTTCACTGTTTCCTGTGATTTTGGTAAAAAACATTGGAGAATCTTCTAAGAGGTACTTTCCCCATTATTCCTTCTTACGGGTTCTCAAGCAGTCCTTGCATGCTTCTGATTTTCCCTTTAAAAAATACCATATTAATCCTTTATGTGTCTGGCTGGTGGGTGGAGACACTCATGTCCTGGACACTTGTGGTGAAGGTCAATAGAGTAGACAAAGTTGTGGTATTTTGTGTTTGTTTTGTGAAAATGTTCAGGAACAAAAATGTAAAATATTTATTTTATGTATTGTTTCAAGTATTATGCAAAACCAATAAAAGTAAGTTGGAAGAAAACATCAGCATTTCTGATTTTAAATATCAAAGGACAGGAAATTCTCCATCCTCAATTTCCCATTGGGATTATAGCAATTCACTGTTTTGAAATTCTCTGCTTTAGAGTGATATAACGAGAAAAGGATAAGCAGGATGACACTGAGTTTCAGCTTTGTTTGGTTCCAGACAGACCCTCCATAGTTATCACACCATTGTAAGGTGACATCCGTAAGCTTCCAAAGATATCACAGCCTAAACACTTTTTGATACTGGATTAACATCCTTTTCCATGGGAAAGACACATTTCTAATCTTTTTCCAGGCTTCTGTGTTATTACAATAGGCTTTTTTAATCCCTTATGTATAGACTTCAGATAAAAATAAATGTGCAATCAAGCAATGTCAAATCTTCATGTTGAGAAGGGAGGTGGATTTAGGACAGAGCTTTCTCTCATAAAGCAATATAACTGTGGGAGAATCAATATACTTCAAAATACTAACCAGGCTGGCCCACATCATATTTAAGGATGCTGTTGTTAATGAGTACCACCAGAGCAGTTCAGTAGGAGCTAAACAGCTAATGTCTAGTAGAGGTAAATAGACAGCCTTGAATGAGAAGTTATGTCATCACAGTAATGTCCAGAATACCACTGGTGTGTGACGGCTTTGATTTTTGGTGGACATTCAGTGATGAACAGAACCTGTTATTTAACCTGTATGTAGTTAAAACAATAGAAGACACTAGTTTTATTCAATGATGGTGGTTTAGGACATAGGTGTAAAGAGGAAAGCTGCCTTTCTGCTATTCAGGAACACAGAGTTGGGTCTTGCTTGGGATCTGGGTTGATGGCTGCCGCCTGGACATGCAGGATGCTGAGTGTTATACACATCAGTCGCCAGGGAAATTACTATATGTGGAAGCTAGAATTTCTAAACAACACAAGCTCAGTGTCAGTAGACCTCCTAGTTCAGGTGGAGCGTGATTTCCAGTGATCAAAGAGGGCTATGTCATCGATAGAGTACTTTAGCAATGGCTGGAAACTGAGCTACTCAAAAAGCCAACTTCTTATGTTACAGGAGTTAGATTTCTGGTAAACCAATTTTTTTTCTTCATTTATAGAATCTAATAGTGCAGTGGATGTTTCCTAATGTATGGAGGAAGGAGGCCCCGGTCAGTTGTGAAATGCCACACTGAACAAAAGAAAAACACTGAGAAACCCACACAATAACTTTGTTACCCTTCTCTTGGATTACTGTACATCCAGGTGGGAAGATTAGTCTTCCTTAGAGTTTTTTTAACTTAAGGAGGTTTTAGTGGGCGATTGTTTTCAAAATTAGAAACTCTTTGGTTTCAGTTTTACAAATTTTTTACTAAATCTAATTATTCTGAAAGAGACATTTTGTGAGGATAATCCCTTCTATGTTTTACTTTGAAAGGAAGTCATGAGGAGGCCGTTTTCATCTCTATCCTCATTCACATTTTTGTACAAATTCACTTAGCTTCTTGCGAGATGAATGTGTCAACTCTAAACACAGACCAGACCTCCTGATATGCAGAGCTGGCAATCCTCACCCTGTCCTTTAGATTTGTCCTCAAGGTTCCTGTTGCTGGCAGTGTGTGATGCCTGCTGATACTCCAGGGATTCACCCCGTGGCTTCCAGAGTTGGAGAGAGAAGTGGGAGTGGTGGCGATCAGCTTCGGCTCAAGAATCACTGTTGTACCAGCCAGGATCTTTACTCCCTCTGCAGATCAGAGACAAATGGAGCCTCTCGTGTGCTCACCAACACGTTACCTGTACGTGCTGGATTTACTTATGTAGAGATTCATAGTGAAAAACCAAATGGTCAGCAAGAACAGGCCTAGTTTAATAGCTGTGCTCTTAAGTCACCGAGGTGCCTTTCGGGAATAAAATCTGTAGTGTTTCTGATTTAATGTGACTCTTGTTTTCAAAATATCTCCCCTCAAAGCTCATTTTTCTGGTTTAAGTTGCTCATTTGACTTTGAGGTGAGTGTACTCATCAGTCTGCACTATTAGTTCTGTATTTTTTCATCCATTACTCAGCAAGATAAATGTAGTCACACTGTTAGTGTAAGAAATAGTACACAGAATTAGAGGCAACTGGAATGTTACTCCTATCTCTTTCAGTAGGTTGGTGACCTTTAGCAAGCTTGTGCAATCAGTCCTTTCCTCCATTTCCGATCTGTACAGTATCTAACTTAGCCTGCCCTAAGGGTAATGTTAAATAATAATATTTTAAAAAATAACTAAAATAAAAATGGAAAAAAATTAAAAAATATATCACAGAGATACCAAATTCTTTCCACATGCAGAGACCTGTTAAACCACATTAAATTGTTTGTATCAGTCTCAGCATGAGATCTGCTGCAGTCACTTCAGTTAGTAGGTTAGAATTGCGTTGCTAGCATTCAAAATACAGAAATGCATCTGCACCCGTAATACAGGTGTGTTTGGGCAACAAGAGTTTAGATTCAAGTGTTTAATTGGAACCCACCACTTTTCCACTAAAAAATCTGTTTGCACTGAACAGCATTTTCATTAATTAGGGTTATTAATTAGGATCATGTGGCATAAAATGAACAGTACCTTTCACTTTTAAAATAAAGTCAATTAGATATAACTTTGCTATTTATGTATTATGTAAATTCTGTTTCAGATGAATTTTTGTATATGCTAGGAAAATAAGTTTGAACAAAGTTTCTAATTGCTACTGTAAAAAACTTCATTGTTCTTTCTTTGTAAAATGATACGGATGCACCCCTTGTAATATGTACAGCTTTATCAGTCATGTGGCTCAGGTATATTGCAATATATGTGGGAAACCATGACTCATTTGTGAAGAATGACAAATTCCATAAGTAAATACTGCAGACATCATAATAATGTATCAATGTTATTAAAAGGGAATTTTTAATGAGGTACTTTCAGATTCTGACACAGAAAGTGCTTCTGCACAACTTCGAAATGTACCACTGCTTCCCACAACTTCATTTTTCCCTATTGCTTTATTATTTCTTTAAAGCTAAGAGGAAATAATAAGATTTATCCATAACTTCAGAAAAAAATAGTTCTGTTTACTGTGAAGATAATGACTTTAGATGTTTGTGAGCCTCACAGCTGTATTATGCTATTCACCTTATACTCTTCCCAAGTGGCCAATTAGTCCTAGTAACTATGACCAAAACAGTACTAAAAGCATCTTTTTGTTTCCTTCACAAAAATGCAATGCATCTAGAGTTGATAAACAGTCTGTGCTGGCCTCCCTCTATAACCAGACTTTCTGAATATCCTACATGTCCTCATGAGACCACTTGCAATTTCCTCATTTCTGCTTACCTGCCAGCCACCTTGCTGTCGTGTGGCAACAGGGAGAACATTTCTTCTGTTGTACAAATCCAGCCTCTAACATTCAGGATTAACAGTGATTTTAGGATCCTAATGTACTGCAGATGTTTATGCTCAGAATCAGCTAAATCCTTCTAACTTTAATTGATGAAGAGTTGGGCGTTCAGGTTTTCTCTGTAATCAAGTGGGCTAAATCTACCTCTAGACCCCTCTCTTTTCCTGTAGGAACTTAAAAATCTAGAGGTCAGCTCCCTCAAGTGAGATTCAAAAAAGCCCACCATAGTTTTAAATATGGCATAGATGTGAAGTATTTGGGAATTTTATAAAACAGATGTTCGACCAATACAGAGGCTCATTTTAAATAAATAACTAAGTAAGACATTCAATATCTTAGCAGTTGTCTGAAAATATACAGGGGGATTTATTTTTCTTGAAGCCTATCTTGTTAAAATCGGGCATTCCAGAAAAAATTGAAAACAATAGATCCTAAGAGTTGTTTTTCAACCCCATCTTTAACATAAATACGTAGTAACAGTCACACTTGAATAGCACAAGACAAAACCAAATACATCCAAAGATCAAATCTTTTGAAAAGAAAATGCTACATTGTACACACAGTTTTCCGCTTAGTGGACCAGATAAAGAGCAAATTATATGTGGCAGATACGACATGTGTATGGCCTACTGCAAAATATGTGTAGCATATATATGGCCTACTGCAACAAATTCAGATGTATGGTGATAAGATTGTTAACAGACATTGAATAGAAATGATGCCATGCATATTAGCCAGAATCAAATTGGTTAACACTAAAAATAAAAGGCATTATCTGGTTTTGTGCATATGAGTAGCAAATATATGATATAAACTGAACCAGTAATGTGTTCACCATGTTGACTTTGGCAGCTAATAGTGGAAGATACGAGCAAAACCAGGCCAAAAGGCAATGTAAGATTATTCCCATGACAACAAGAGGTTAACATTTTTTCTTCAACTGATGAAGTACAGTTCTCAGCTTCCCCCCTAGAAAAGTAGTATGTAGATGAACAGGGAGCAACAGGAGACATGACCTTGCCATTTTTGCAAAATACTTGAGGTTTAATACATACAATAGGATGACATGTCTTTTCAACAGAACTTATGTTTGGAAGGTAAATCCAGATGGAAGGAGGGAACTACACTCAACTAAATCCTTTTCTAACCTTCACTTAGCTCCCATAAATAGTAGAGGTTGTCTCTTCTTAGCAGTGCATGTTTCTATTACAAATAAAACTTGTTTAGTACAGAGGTGTTCTATGAAATGAATTTGTACCCTGCTTTTTACTAAATATTACCTTCCCCACATAATGTGCTTAACTGTATGCCCTAATTATTTGAAGTGTGAGGTACAGAATCTTTTTTCTTCTGTAAAACTGTGGCTCTTCATAATCAAGTCTAAAGTACTTTTATGTTCCTTAGTGATGAAAACTTATTAAGAAAGCAAAGTGTGGCAGGTAAAATGTTTGCAGTAGGCTGACTTAAGAGGTCTTTTACCCTCCGATATACTCAGGATCTTATTTGGATTACAGATGGAAGTGAGCTCTATAATATCATTCCAACTGTTTGCAAAACAGTTACAGATAGCTATGAAACTATGATGCCTTTATTTTCTCTAGGCTGGTGATTGACAGCTCAAGAAGACTTTGAGTGCAGATCTAGGGGATATTTTGTTCCCATGGCATCATTTCACTGTTTTTTTATTCCAGTTGTTTCTTCAGAATAAAATAATCCTCTTTAGAATGAAGTACTTTTGCAGTTTTCATATGGGGTATCAAGATGCACATCACTGGGGAAGGCCTTGGGCCTGCAAGAGAAGAAGGAAGATACCTGGGCAATTCATTCCTTGTGTAAACTCCTATGATAAGTTTTACCACAAGTTAAAAAAGCTTTGTTCTTTTCTTTTACCATCTCAAGGATAGGCATAGATGTAATCTTGGCTAAGAGATTGTAAGCAGAATGTATCGGAAAGTGAGAGAAAAGAGCAGCTTTGCACAGCACTTGCCAACAATACACCTGTCTTGAACTGATGCTTTTGCATATTTAAAAAAAAAAAAAAAAAAAAAGAAAGAAAGACTCTAAAAGAAAGTCTCTGCTTCTGGGAATTATTTTCAGGGAGAAAATTAGTCTTTTTAGCATTACTCCAAAGGACTGCAACCTTGGAAACTGTAACTAATATGTCAAAACTTCATGGATTTCCTTCCATCTGAAATATGTTCATAGTGATTATTGCAGTAGCATCTCAATATTTCGTAACAGTATTGGTATTTGTATGGCTCCAGATATGTTATTGATCCCACTTTGAAAGCTGTCAAAAAGTTATGTTAGTATCAATGACACTTTCTTTTAATGCAGAAGATGCTCTTCCACAATGTCTAATATGACAATTTTTGAAATGCAAATTTTTCCTGTCAAAACAACACTTGCTGTTTCTTAGCTCCATATGTTCTGCATGTAGAAACATGATATATGCTGGCTGTACTTGAAGCTCTGACAGTCATTTCTGCAGTGCTAAGGTTACTTATTTTTTTATTCAATTTGATCTTCTTTTCTAAACTGCACTAATATAAGGGTACTTCTAATTGGCAGTTATGACTACGGAAGCATGTGTTATCAGGCTGAAATACCAATATAGATGCCCATTCTTACAATTTTGTATCAGGCTGTTGATACAGAACAATACAGGATAGTGCTTATATACTAAGATAGTTTATAGTGGCAACAGAGTTCCGAAATAAGGCAGGACAGCTCAAAATGTTTGAAATGGACAACCAGAATCAAATCTGGGAGTAAAGCTGCAAATGGTTAGTGATAAGCTCAGGAGACACAATCTAAAGTGAGGATTTCATGTTGTGGCACACTGAAGTCATCTACACAGCTAATGAAAACGAGGCCTGAGGCTATTCTTTCATTGTGTCCCCTTCGCACAGCAGCAAGGCCCAGGTTTCCTCAAGGCATTGTCTGATGACACAGCATTGCAGAAAAGATTTTGTTCATATGGTTTTATTTGCAGAGTCCCTCATGGATGGCAGACATTAAATGCAAAGTTACCTTAGGGTAAGAGCACAGAGAGAAAGAGTGTGAGAAAAGAGAAAGATAAAAGATCACTTTTAACAAGACAACCAGATTTACGGTCATTGTATAGTTACCCGTGGCACCCTACTATCTTCATACCCAAGCAGTGTGTGGAGCACAAGTAAAGAACTAGGGAAAAGTAGTTTCCTGCCTTCTGTCTCTAAGTGCTCTATTTTCAGTTTTGCTGAAGGTATCTGCTTGACCAGACCTTGCACATCTATGTTTTGAGGTTTGTTTGATGACTTCTAACTATCTCCTACCTGGTTTGTTGGTTGACTGCTAGTCCTGTTCCCTAAGTCTGCATCTATGCCAGTAGGTGAGTCAAAGCAGACTCGTGAATACATTACCTTGTTGTTGGCATGGTTTTGGCATGGGTTATTCTTATCAATCGCCATTCCTTAAAAATGAAGTCCTAGAAAGGATGAAACAGAAGTGCCTTGGTGCATGCCAATGTTTCAGGAAACCAAGAATGCCCATCTCTTGAGAAGCAGGTGGCCACCAGTGCTTGGTACTGCTCAAAAAGTGGTGAGGAAGATAGTTTTATTAGGTAGGATGAACCCAGTGCCTGTGTCAGCTTACTGGCACTCAGTCTTCTTGTCCTTCCTGAGACTGTCCTTTTGTAGGCAAAGTGTACAGTATGCAGTGGACACACACAAATAAGTAGGTGCCAAAATTCATCCCACATTGCTCTGAACAGCCTGAGGAGACTCTTCAGGAGTTTCATTCTCCAGCAGACTTTTTATTTGCTTCTTGGAAAGAGTGGTGTGTCAGTCAGTACTTCTGAGGCTTTGACCCTTCCTTTGATCCTGTAGATCAGTGGGAAAAGTGAGAAAAGCATATGGCTTAAGTTGAAATCTAAATGTTCACAAAATAATTTTTTATTTTCCTCCCATTAGATATTTCAATAGAAAGTGAAAGTTAAAATGACAGTGACCATAGAAAGCAGCTAGGAGAACAGCCCAGCTCTGCAACTCAAAGTAGGAGGAAAGACAATTATGTGGTCCAGAAAATGCTTAACTACAGAGGACTTTGATGTTTCACATCAGAGTAACAATAAATAGAGACAATAAATTTGCCTTTTCCCTAGTATTGGTATTTTCCTCCCATCTTCCCTCCCACTTAAAACTGGTTTTGCGGTGGGAGGATCCATTACGTAACCTACAGATGTTTTGCATTCTCTAAAATGTAAACTAGAAAATGAACCGTAATACAGATTCACCCCATGAGGATAAAATTTAGTCTGCTCTTTAACATTTCCTGGATGATGACGCCCCCTCACAACATGCCTACAAGTTGTGCCTTGCCTGTTAATGCACACTCGACTATGATTTATTGCTTATTAAACCCCGACATTTTTATTGCTTAATAATTCTAGATTTGACTCCTAGAGCCCATGTTATAAACACTTTAAAGTAAGGATGCCATATTGAAACACTCACAGATTCTCTTGGGGTCCAGGGCTACTGACACCTCCCTAATGAAGTCACACACAGTTAAATTTTTCTTCTTTAACTGAAGAAGAAAACAAAGCAGTTAAATGGCTATAACCATTTTTTCAGCAACACTAATCCATTTCAGACTAATCCTAACCATAGTAAATCACAGGTTTGTGAGAAAATGAACTGCCTGAAGGTTTGCCTCAAGCTATTTAGCCCACAAACAATTTGCTGACTATGGCCAACAATAGTAGGTTGGGAATTATTGTTCAATTTAGTTGTAATTACTTATTTTGCTGAGTCTTCTGTTCAGACTAGCTGAGGGTCTACAGCATGGTAAACTCCAGAATGAAATGCATTTCCAGGGTGCTGCTGGAGATTGACGCTGACAGTGCTGAAAGGTTATTTGAGCAACATGTTTTAACCTCCTGGAGGGAAGAGAAACCTTCTCTTTCACTGGGAAAGCTTGGAAAGGGAAGAACTCTCAAAACAAATCTGCGTAGAGATTCTACTCTTCAGAAAATCATCCAGATGTTAATAGAACCTGAATTTTCATCTTAAGTATGCCTCAATTCTGTTACTACGTAGGCAAGCTGGAAATCTTACCCCTGAAGTGTGGTATAGCTGCAATATAATAGTTGCAATGTAATAGCAGTAATTTGAAGAGCAGCAAATGTAGCATTCTGGCTGCTAATAGTATTTTGAAGGCAATTGTTAGTACGATGTGATTACACCCCATTTCTAAATGAGTGGGCATACACACAATACATAACAATTCAAGATAATTGTACTTTTTTTTGCAGCCAAATTTAGTGGAACACTTTACTTACCAAATGAAGGTCTAAATTTTCAGATAAGTATAAGATTTTATCTCTAATCATTACAGGAACAGTTAAAAAGGCCCAGGGAGGTAATATGTAAACAATCACAATTTTTATAGATCTTGGGTAATTTCGGTAGCTGAAAGTTTCTAGTGGCATTCACTACCAATGAGAATGTTTATATACACAGTTTTCAGATTATATTCATTATACACATATTTTCATGTAAGAAAGGCTAAGTAAAGGTCTCAAAGAATTAAGAGTTGGCAATTCAAGGTCGCATGAAGAGGATGAGCTTTATGCAATCATTCACTCCAGAAAAAAAATGATCACATATGGGCCTGGTAAATTTAAAATAAAGTTTGATATAGAGAAAAGAAGTTTTGTCTCTAAACAAATGAAAACAATGGCTGATTTTCCTTTGCTAACGCCAACAAAGGCCATGGGTAAAGATTTGGCAAAATTCAGAAGTATTTGATGCTTAAGTGCATCTCAAGATTATGCAGAGTTATTAGTAGGGAACTTCCTTTTTTGGCATAAACGTTGATTTAATCACTAACAGATATTATTACAAGGCTTTCATTCTGAGGGAGTTGCTTGTGAAAAAGCTGCAGACAAAAGAGATTACATATGTCAGTCTGCTCTGGTAGTACCTGTATTTTCTTTCATACATGTTACAGAGGAGCACAGAAATGGAAATGCCACAAGTGTAACAAGGTTTTAGAAATCCTGAGATTACTATGCTGTGATATTTCATCAGTACTTAAGATGAATCCACCTTAAATCTTCTCCCAGGCAGCCTGAAAACGAAGAGCATGTGGCCTGACTCCTTGTGATATATTGCCCTTAATTTTCAGCTATTTATATGAGTGGCCAGGTTTTTTTTATAAAAGATTGCTAAGACTTACAAAGTAGTGTTGTTTTTCATACTAACAGACTTTGCATCTATAAATCCTTATGCCATTTAAAATGATGATTTTGCATACTAGAGTACTTTATTCAAGTACTAATTAAAGGTGATGGAGACAGGAACATAATAGGAAAACAAATATGAATGGCAGTAGCATTTTTTTTGTGTCTGAGATCATCTATTTTTCCATAGAAGCATACAAGCTGTTTGCTCTGCCTTAAATTCTTTTAATCAGTTGTGTCTATGAGTATATCTTTCAACTCTGATTTCTAAAGGAATGAAAAATTGCATGGAGTACTCTGAAAAGAAAAAAAATCTCTTACCGAACAATGTTGTTCCTTAGAATCCACTTCTTTCTACTATTGGTGAGAGCAAATCATATTAACTTAAAATTACTTTAAAAAAAGAAATTAGATGGATTCTTAAAAAATATTTGACATGCAATCGATGTGTAAATAGCACAACTCCTCTATTTGAAGGTATAATAATCTCCATCACCTCCTGCGAAAACGGAGATTATCCAATCTTTATTGTCATATTTGGTAGATCCTGTAAAATGAAGTATCTCATTGATTAATGCCATGTTGGAAGAGGCATATGTGTTGAACACCATACTGGGGACTTGCAGAACAGAATAGAGTGAAGAAGCCTATAAATATGGTTCCTACTCCAATAACCTTTTAACTGACTAAGCTGTCTTTTCAAAATTTGGTTGTCTGCAACTTAAAAAGGTCAAAATTGTGCATGTTCAAATTTCATGCCAGAAAAGTTCTTATTATATTTCTAAAACACTGTAAACATTAAAATTATTAAAACAGTTAACTGTTAATTACATGCATTTAATAAGTAGAAATCTAAGATGCCACTTATTGCAACTCTTATGACAAACACTTTCAGATCTTTACTTGCTGAGTTTTGTCATAGATAAGAATTTAGCCCTATTTATTTCTATCACTTGATTTGCATCTCTCTTTCAAAACATGTAATGCTTTAATGTACCATACAGGTAATAGTTGAATAGAATGACTTCAAAAACATTTTTTTCATAGATAAACTTTTCTCCACAACATAAAAAAAACAAACCAAACTGAGGGCATATTCTGTCTGGGGTATATACACCCTGTTTATTGCTACATATCTCAAATCCTTAAATGCAGGTGGTGTGAGCCCAGGCATGCTGGAAATGGAAATTCAATCTATGAACGATCACGTAATACCAGAGAAGTAATATGAGATGCATTACTGCATCAGTACAACTGACTGGAGTAGATTTTCTGTCCACTCTCTGCATGATCTTTTTTTTCTGCCAGTTGTGCCCTACTTTTCTGAAGTTTTACTTAAAGTATTGGCACAGGGCTCTTGCAGAAGGCTTCCTATTTTCCTACATACTCCTCATAACATGTTTTAAAGAGGTCACCTTTCTTGAGAGCTCCCTCCTCCAGCAAAGTCTCTTGCTATGGAGGATGGTGCCGATGTAATGCGACATTTCCCTTTTCCGACAGGTGGTACTGGGCCATCATAGCCAACCAGACTGGCTTAAAGCTCCCTAATTTATTTATCTCATCAAACAACCTGTGTTTGTGTCCCATTTCTTCTGAATATCATTGGGTTTTTATTCCTTTTCTTCAGCAGCAACTTTTTCATTTTTTTATCTTTGTATTTTTAAGCTGCACTTTCAGATGCTCTGTAATTCGGTCTCTTTTTCCATGAGGGACTTGGAAGTCTCATTCTAGTTTACTACATTTCAACTTGTTTTACAGACTTAATATCATGACATGCATCTGATCACAACAAAAAAAACGGGAATTGAGAGTAGATGGTTTCTTAATTTTTGTTTTGTAAATAAATATAAATACTTACTCACATGCATAATGAATTGCAGGCTGCAATCCTATGTGAAAATATATCTATGTTACTGAAATATTATTAACTGACAGTAATTATACTATACTCTTCTCCAGAAAGAGAAAAAAATCCCACAATACAGTGTAGCCCATCATTCAGTGGTTCAAGAGATATGAAGGTATAATGAAGATTTAGAGGGGTGACTTTTACTTCTATTTATCTACTTCTTTGTTAAATCTGACCACTTCCAAACACAGCAGTGTTTTAACATTTTTAACAACAAATCCTCTCTCACTTCAGGGGAAGTGAAAACTAGCGGTATTATTTTCAGCAGAGCTGCCTCTGTAAACTCACCAGCCCAACATCCAGGACTATATGTAGCAGAGCCAGTCCTACCAGTGCTGTAGTATTCCTAACCATGAAGCCTAAACTGAAATTTAAAATATCCCAAACTCAGGGACCATTTAGATTCAAGAATATGATTTATCATATTTTTAGAGAATGAAATCTTGCCACTTCAATGAGCTTCAAACACAGGTCAGGATTATGAATCCAACCTCATCATAGATTTCAAGAAGTTAAGTTCAGAGGCAGCTGTCCTGTTTGAGTTCATTGTTCTTCCTGAGTAATACAGATCTTTAGAGTTTGCCATTGATACTCTTACTTTACTAAAATGGGAACAGAAAACTGCGATCTTATGCCAGACTTGACTCCTATGAATACAGCTAGCACTTATAAACAGCAGCTTCTAGAGGCTGTTTTAAACAGGATGTCATATTTCTCTCTCAGCTTCCCCATCAGACATATATGGTGATCTACATGACATGTGCAATAGGTCTGCATAAGTACAGCAAATATATCTGGGGCTATTCTTCATTGTCTCTGCTTTCTTACTGATTGAAATAAAAAGGTAGAATAACCAGCTGCTAATCTCAAACTCCTATTCCTGCTCTCTGATGGGTCCACTACTGACTCTGTAGCCAATTTAGAAACCTTGAGGAGAGAATGAGCAGCTGCTTTGGGACTAGTTTGAAAATGAACTGGGACCGGAGAGACTCTTGGCCGCATGTCCAAGTACCAGCCCCGATATACAAGCAGGCAGAACAAACTCAAACCAGAAAGGGAAGCCAGGCCAGGAAAAGGACAGGAGAAGATTATCTAGCTCTGGCAGGAACTCATAGTGGTGGTGGCAAAGTCTCAGTTTAATCCTGAAGATGAAATCCTGAAGTCATTCCTTACTTCTTGTTCATGGAAAACCTTTGCTAATAGCAAAAGTGCCCAAACAACTTATTTTTTTGGATGAGCAAAAATGACTCCCTGCTGCATTTTTGTGCCACTTTACACATCAAGGATCCAACTAAGTCTTTTTCAGATGCTCTGTGCAGTTTGGTAACAGCTTATTTTTCACCCCAATGATGTGTACCTATGAGATTTTCCTGGCATCAGAAATCAAACTGCTGCAGAAGTTTTTTCTCCTCGTATTTCCAGCTGCAGCAGTAGTAGTGAAAAACCTCTTAGGCTGACTGTTGTAGTGTGATTTTTCAGCCAGTTCTATGGGTTGCAGGGGTTAAGGGAATTCCAATAAGGCTATGAACTTGTATACAGTTATCTGAATCATACTCGCAAAGTTTTCAAAGTTCATCCATCATTATGATGGATCGTGCCTGATGTTAGCGGACTCTGGGGAACATTAGTCGTTTTCCCAATTTCCTAACACTAGGACTGGTGAGTATGGTTAGATATTGTAAGACATTGTTTGCCTGCGTGAAATGTGGTGTTTATATAAATATGTCTGAAACATACAATATGTCTGAGGAACTAAATAAAAAATAACCAAAGATTTCCAAAGGGCAGTATAAATTCGGGGATGAGGCAAGCGGTCAATTTTGACATGTTTTCTTACCTCTGTATTTGTCTAAGTATACTTATGGTCATAAAGGAAAAGGTAGAAGATTTCTGTGAAAGGAATAGTTCAGTATTTTTCCTAGAAGTGTAAATAGCCCATTTCTGTGTCTCCTGACAGGGAGCTGGTACAAGAGCATTTGTAAAATTGACTTTGAAAAGCTGGGTGTTGTTTTCCTTTTGCAATCTTTCCGGAGTATGTGCTCCCATCTAGGGAGGTTAATATAGGTGTCTTGTTTGCTCTTTTTAGATGTACTGATATATGAAAAGACTCTGTGTGGGAGATAGATAGGCTTTTGTTTATTTGTTTGTGTTTATTTTGGTGCGAGGGAGGTGAAGGCTATTTAAAAATAGTGTGTTCCAAATGTGGTGTTAATTTATTAAACTGTTGCTGTGTTTCATCTTCTTTGAAGCTCTGGGGGTTTTTTACTTAGCTGATTCTTTGTAGGTTTTACTGCTTACTGCAAATGTCACTTTTATTAACAAAAATTAGTAAAAATTAAAAAAAAAAAAAGAAGAAAGAAAATGATAGTACTAACCACTTTGTCTTACATGAGAGAAAGCCATAGGTGCTGAAAAGTGGAAACTGCATTAAAAAAGGAAAGAAAGAGGAGAGGAAATGGATAACTCTCAGTGATTTTTACAGGCTTGAACCACTGCTTTTATTGCCATTTGATCATAGATACTAAAACCATAAATATGTAGATAAGGAAGTAAGGACCACTTTTACCTATAAAATACGAGTCTATCTTTAAGTGCCTATCATGAGCTTTGAGTATCATGATGCAAAATTGAATCTTTTTTGTAGCACCTGAAGCAACCACTACAGAAGTGAGTATCTGTACACTGACCAACTTTAATCAGAGCTGGACCAGACCCATGAGCCACACCAATTATGCTTCTCCTGGCAGCTAAACTGACATACCTGTCTGCATAAAGGACTCAAAAATGTCTTAGCTTTGAAAACAACCCAACGTTTTTGTATTCTGATCCTAACTCTAGTGATCTTCTGGTTTTGTATAGGGACAGAACATCAGCCCTGATATTATATCTCTACATGTTAATATTATTTTTCATTAATAAAACATGTTAATGTAGCGATGGAAATTATTTGCACCTTACAAAAAACAACTTTACTCATAGATGTTATGGAGAGTTCAAATTCTGCAAACTGACAAGTTTCCTTAATAAATATTTGAGATATCTGATTGGTTTGGGTTTTTTTCTTGGTTTTCTTTTAAAGAAGTTGATGTTACAGAAACAAAAATTGATGGATCAGCATAGCTATTTGGTTTATTTTCAAGAGAATCATGTCACAGGTCCTATTTAGGGTGCTGCTGTGTGACAACTAGATAGATCAGTGTACTGAAGAGGGCTGCAGTATCTACCAGTGGTAAATGAGGCCTTTTGCATGATTGAGTCTGATGGTAACAAAAAGGAACATGGATCAGGCAGTAGCTAAAGCCATAGGTACAAAGGTAATAGGTGTTACCTTGAGGTTTTCTTGGTGAACACCCTGGAATACAGTGTTGACCCATCCTTGCACGTAAACAATGTCCGTTCTTCCTCAGACTTGGGCTACTTGAAAATGTTTTGATTTTGACATTTTTACACTGTATCTTTAAAGTCTCTAGTTACAAAACATAAACAGAGGTATTAGAGAAGGACAGTGATACTAACATAGAGTCTTTAATTTTTTTATTTTTTTTTTTTCAGAGGTGCGGAGAAATCTCATTTGATAGTCCTGACCAGAATGCCAAATGCGTTCGCATGCTAGGTAAGGATAACAGCCTTTTCCCCTTTTGGTACATGAAATGTGTGGAAATACGTCTAATGGGGATTTCTTCTCAAAAATACATGATAATGGCCACGATGATTCACAGGGACATACATATACATAGCTCATCCACGTGTAGTCCTCATTAATATATTCTTTATTTTGAATTTTCATTTATTGAAACAAAGTACAGATATATATTCCAGTAGTGCCCATCTGCATAGATGTAAACATAGCTGTACCAACAGTATAATTGTAACCTCTGATGTACTCTAGTCCAGAACTCACATTTGAAAGTTGAAAGTCTGTACTTTGCAAGAGAGTGCTATATATGTATCAAAAGCATCCAGGTCAGATCTTCAGCTACACCAATCAGCAAAATTTCAGTCACTGTGATTTTACAGATTTGTGCTGGTGTAATACTTTGTAAAAATTAATATTAAGTAGAAGTGTCTATTCTTTGGAAACAATACAGGAATGCTCTACTATGTTTCATTAATTTCTGTGACCAATTTTATTGTATTTGCTTGTTTCATCTACAATGCTAGTACTGAAACATTAACAGCATGGCTAGTATCACAGTGAAAGATGGAGACTAGGTGTCTAAAAACCTCAAAGATAATGTTACCCAGAAAAAAAAAAGAAATTATACTTGCAGGGTTAGGCTTTAAAATCTGAAGACCTTCCACCTGCCAGGGTTTAGATAAATGTATGCTGTAAATTAGAGCATTGTATCTAATAACATGAAGACTGAAATAGTCACAATTTTAAAAACTGCAACTGGCAATGTCTAGGAACTTAATTTCCATCTGGGTGCATAGCTGTGTTCTGTAATAACAGATTATGTGGTTTGTTGTTTATATTCATTAAATCCTATTGTCACAATAGACTGTAATTGCTGCAGAGGAAATCTGTCATGCTTATAGTGCACAGATCCCAACAGATGAACTGACACAATGGGCCATAATGATCTGTTACATCAATGATCCATGGTTAGAGGTTCTTAATGGAACAAGCTGACAGAAAAGATATACTCGTGATCCTTTATCATGCCAATTATAATCTACAGCTTAAATACCATTGAGTTCATAATACTCTAGTTCTAAGAAAGTTATATCCATGCAAATGTTATTATCCATTAGGGGAAAAAAAAGGGGACGGAAGAGAGGGGAACAAAAAATCACCTGAAGATGAAAGTCTTCTGCATGAATTGGTTCATTGTTTGGTTTGGCATTTTTATAACAGGTTGGTCCAAAATTGTGAGTTTGGCATCATCATTAATGCAAATGACTCTTTAGGAGTGGCGAGCAGAACAAGACCTTGTTTCCATTACATACATTCTTATCTTTGTCATGTAGTATATGCATGTGCAAGAATGAGAGCATATGCTGTGCTCTGCAAGGAAATTGCTCAGAATGTTAAAATGATTTCAAAAGGACATGCCAAAGATGTGATTGGCTCGCAGAGGTTACATCTCTTGCATTTAAAAATATTTCACCTGCTATTATTACTCTTCAGTTTCTCTAACAAATTCAGGACTGTAGTGCCATATATAATATAGAATATTACATTTCACCCCAAGGTATCCCAAATCATATACAGAGCTGAGATTAGTTTAAGTGCAAGTGGATATCCTACAACTGGCTCTGTAAGAGGCATGGGAAGTGGAAACTAGCATTATATGGTTGCTCTGAGGGCAACTACTGGAGACAAACTCCATTGCCTTTATTTATGACAGGAATATGTATGGTTCTGGTAGTGCTATAAAGCCAGAGAGTGTCCATTCTGGTACCTCGCCTTTCATACTGAACTCTGTGAGGCAGAGCACAGGCCAGATAGAAATTGTGCAACTGAAAAGGTCTAAGACTTTGTGCTGAATGCATCGTGTAGGGCCCAGTTTCAGATTTTAGAAGAGAATTGAATTTCCAAGAGAACAATGGACAAAGTTTGTCACTGATCAACGCAAGGCTGACATTATAACGTCTGTGGGTGTAACTAGTGAATACAGCACAACCTGCCTTCAGAGAGGGAGATCTTTCTTGACTGCGTGATCTTTGAAATATGCTGAAATAGTCATGCTATCATTTACTGTAACAGTGACACAGTGCTGACAGAAATCTAGAGGGCAAGTCCCAGCAACTGCAAGAGGATAATTAGTAAGAAAAGAAACACAGGAATCTGGACTACTGACTGTATTTCTTTAGGGATCTTTGATGCAAGACCAGTCCATACTCAGAACTGTAACTTATCAAGCAGTACTGTAAAATGGTAACAGCTGGTTTTGTCAGAACAGCCTTGTAGCTAGGTTGTACTACTGCTTCTGGGTTAGCTTCAAATGTAAAGATTTTTAAGAGTAATGCTAGGCTTGCTACTGTGAGTTCATATTCCTTGAGATAACATGGACTATGTGTATGCAATTGTTTTTCTATAAAGGCTGAGGAACTCTTCTTCTATTCCCATCTTGATGCTAGAAAACAATAAATAGTAGATAAAGAAGTGCCTAAATGCTTATAGCACAACAGCTATAGTGAAAGTAGGTAACTTTTCAATGGACTGACTAGATATCACTCACCCTGAGGTTAAGAGCAAAAGAGAATCGATTTAATGCCTCATGTTTCAGTATTGGAGTGATGGATATTTATAATCCAAGTGTGAAAAATAACTTGAATAACTAAATTAAGTGGTCACTTAGCAGTGCTTCCTGAGGATATAATAGATAATAACTATGTGCTCTGCCCAGGACATACTTAGTATCCGTGTAATTGTGTACTAAAGTTCTTACAGAAAAATATGTTCTCCCTCTTATGGTTCATATTGTGCTTGTTTCTTTACACTTCTATATGTTATACTAGTTAAAGCAGCGCAACATTTGAAACTGTCATAGAAGAAAGTCGGTCAGTGGCCTACCTTAGCTTTTTCATGTGTTCAGATCCTAAATCTATCACAGATTTCTCGAGTCTGGCATTAGCTAAGGCTTTAAACATCACTGCACATCATTGTCCTTTGAAAAAGGGGAAGAGAAGTGTTTCCTCACTTCTTAGGAACAACAAGAATAAATTTCTAAGTGAGAAGTTGTCACAGGTTAGGGTCAGGGCAGTTCCAAAACCTGACAGATGCTCTCTGTTAACCCCCCCCTCCCTCCCCAAAGGGGAAGAGAAAAGGAATAAGGAAGAGAGACTTATCGATTAGTAAAGGAATCTAGAACAGCTTTAATGAAAATGGAAAATAATAATAAGAATAAGATGGAATATATACAAATGTATATCCAGTATCGAACCCAAACCCCCCTGAGGGCAAGTACATCACCATCACCACTGATGTTGTGGAGCAGGCACCAGGAAAGTCCCAGACAGGGCCCAGCAGCAGATGGGAGCTGAGTTCAGGAGCTGGATTCTGGTACTGAATTCAGGAACACTCTGATCAGGATCGAAGGCAGAATGAGCAGAGTCCTCTTTGGATTCCAGCCGTTGAAGGAATGAGGAAGAATCCGAGCAAGGGCCCAGAGCAAGAGCCCCCAGCAGCCAAAGATGGCGTCTATGGGATGGAATATCCCGTTGGTCAGTTTAAGGGCACCAAATCTGTCCACTCCTCCCTGCAGGTGCGGCTTTTACTTTCTGCACTCCCCAATGTGGTACACAAGATCTAGCAGTGGTCTTGGTCTGCACACCAGTCCCTGGTACTAACTCTAAACATCGAACGTTATCACTGCTAGAAGCAGCCACTGCCTGCGAAAACACACTGCTAATTTCAAAAAGTACAGTTAGTTAAAGGAACTGAGCTGTTCTGTTCTAACTTAAACCAGGACAGAAGTTAAAGTATTATAATAATGCGGGTCTTAAAAACGCCACACTGCCAATAAAAGCATTTTGTCAGAGGCTTCCCTTGAATCTCCCGAGTCTCTCTGGAGCCACCAGTAGCTCATCAGCACTTCCAGTGCAAGGTAGAAAATTCGCAGTGCTCTGCTTAAGCTGGAGCCATTATCAAGTCACTAAGGGCACTCAACCATGACAAAATTACTAGATAATGTTGAACTGGATGTCAGAAAGCTTTTGGTTTATGCTATGCTCTGGAAGTTAGAACCCCGGGCTCCTCGTGCCCTTTGCTTACAATGATTTTGACTTAAGGAAAGGTAGTTGGCACAAAAGTTGAGCATATAGCAAGGTACTCACTACATGGTTATTAGTCCAGATATTCATATTATGAAGGACATAAGAGAACTATCCCTCTCCCTGGAGCACCCACCACTATTTTCAATGGCACAACCTGTGGCTAATTTTTCCCATATGTAGATAGACATATTCTGGGCTCAGACATGACACAATGTCGTATCATGCAGAGATAATTGGGTTAGTTTGCTGTGAAAATTGCTGGTTGGATGCCTAAGCTAATTAACTCTGTTGGGAAGAATTGCATACTAGCTTGGAAGAGTTCAAAGTCAAGGTAATGTAACCGGTTCTCACATCTTAACTAGCTCATCCAAAGCTAACTCAGTAACCTCTACTTGGCAGAGCACTGACTTTTGTGATTTTATCCTGGAAACAAAAATGTTCCTATATCAGGCTCATAGGATTAATACAAAAGGAAAAAGATCTTCCAACTAGAAGAGAAACTTCAGTGTATAAATAAATACCCATTTATAGAGAATAGATTACCCTTATATTTGCTATGTAGAAAGTAGGCAACTGCACTCATCATAATACACACAAAATTAAATGAGCTCATCAGTCATAGTCTGTTCAACCTTACTGATGACAGTGAAGTAAGGGGGGTGGATGACAAAAGCAAATTACTTAGTTTATTATTCTAGTAATCAATATTCCACCACTGGATTTGGTCTTTCCTCCCTAATGAAACATGGGGTAGGTTTTTAAGAGATCACAGCTCTTCCTGGCCAACTCTGGTGTCTGCAGAGATTTTTCCAGAGGAAATGTAAATTACTCTCCTTAAGGACCTAGTTGGTAAGATAAAAACACAAACCTTCCAGACACCCCATGGCAAATGGCTGAGGTGCTTTCTTCTCATTATTGTAAATTCCATGCAGACAGGAGTAGTGTGAGTGAGTTTTGTTTCCCTTTTGGTGTAGACTTAATCCTTGCAAGAACAGACAGATGAATCCTTGTTTGGAATAAAAGTAGTTTCCTCACAAATAGCCATTTACAACTCATCCAAGAAAAAAGCAATCAAAAAAAAAAGGGGGTGGCACTTTTGTTTTGTTTTGGTTTTTTTAATTCCTCAGATTACTAGAACATAACTTTGCTGCTTTGGGGCAACAAACTTTTTCATATTCCAGCACAGAGAGGTGCCTACCTCCTTCACCCCCTCAAAAAGCTGCTTTGTGGCATACTTCCACTGTTTATTACCTATGGAGAGTTATGGTTAAAGGAATCAGCATTCAGCCATGAAACGAGTTTCAGTCTTGGTGGCTCTTTGCCCACAGCAGAAAATCACCACACATTTGAACAGAGTTGGCAGCCTCAGCTTAAGAGAGAGAGACATTACTGGAATAACAACTGTGTTGAAAGCCAGGACCGAGGGGATACTGGCAAGGTTCTGGGTGGCTGGCCAGCCTCTACCTTACGTAACTGTTGAACTCACCTTCACTGGGGGGGAAAAAAAAAAATCTTGTAAAATTTACTTTGAGAAACGTAAACTGGTAAATAACTGTATAATTTCATAGGAAAAATAAATATTGAAGAATAGTTAAATGTGGCAATGTGCCCTGCAATGAAGGGAGAAAAAAAAGGCGGCTAGTCAAATGGTTCTGCACTGGTCAGGCTTTGCAGTTTTACAAAGCTTTCTGAAGCCCTCACTGACATCATTAGGAATGTGACCCTGTATCTCTTGCACACGCATGATTTCTACTGAAACTGATAGGCCTGCATGAGCAATGGTGTTCTAAATAGCCAAATATATGGGCTATTTATATCTCAGGCATTTGAAGACTTACATGTGTACCTGACCTTATGCAGACTAAATAGTCTATCTGTTCAAATAACATGACAATAAGCACATGAAATAATGTTTGTAAAAATGAGCAGTATGCTTATGGGAAAAAGTCCTAAAATCTACAGTGACTAGAAAGAAATTACACTCATCGTTATGCTGCCCATCAGGATTACTCAGAACTTTATAACAGTGGGAGGGGGGAGGCTTAGGATGTCTGCTACAAAAAGATAGGTTTCTATTCCATGAGCAGCTTGCAACACAGGATGAAGGGAAGCAGGGTTTTTTCCACTGTAAAGCAATGATGTGAACGAATACAGAAAGATAAACATTATGTCTCTTTTTGATATCTTGTTAATATAGATAAATTCTAATCTAAATATATAAGCCCACACTGGAAGCTTTCCACTTCTATTTTATACTGTAACTGACAAAGTCTCTCTACCAAGAATTCCTTCTATTATTCTGTTAGGAACAGTATGATGTAGATAAGAAGTCTGGAACTGTAATTTTTCCCCAATTGAGTAGAAAAAAAGTAGAGATTTTCAAATAACTTCTAATGCTTTTTTCTTTTTTTTTTTCTAAAATATCATTCCAGTATATTAATACACTTTAAAAATAAGACTCAGCTCCTGAATTTACAATTATGCTCATAAATGCATTTAAAAATTGGTCATCTCTGTGACCTTGCCATCATCAAAACAGAGGCTTATTGCTCTTTCATGTTGTTTAAGACCTCCTTCCCCAGCTGAATGTCTCTTCCTGAAACTCAATGCTTTCTAAATCTCACCTTTTTTCTCCAAGAAATTATTTGTTTTCCGTAGCAGTACAGAGGAGGCTAACAACTTAGCGTATTGCCGTATGCTTTATCTGGAAAGCCCCAGTTGAGATGCCATGCTGCCTACATTTGAGTACAGCTTGGAGATAGAAAGTGGCAAACCAGTGGGCATGAGGCCACAACAGAGACTCCTTTGTCAAGGAATTTACAGTGTACACAGGCCATCACTGTGCCACTTCAGTATTGTGTTATAGTTTTATGCTAAATAAGTAGAAACTCTTTGTCTTTACTATCATGAGATTTGTGCCCAAACCCACAAAGCGTTCAAATATCTAATGCATCTCCTAGTTTCATGACTGTTTGATTAATTTGGTTAAGAAACTGTAAAAAAAGATAAAAATAGATTGAAAATTCTGATACCCATAGTATATTTTAAAGAGCAGTTCTCTAATATCATCTTATTATTGCAGTAATTCTGATTTAATTACTATTTTAAGTAATTATATAGCCTGGTAGCTGAGTGACAGTGACCACCTGTTTATCCTGTCCTGTCCTGTAAACCAGGTCAGACTGAAACCACTTGTCTTGCAGTATTCTACCTTTCAGCAGGGTGCTGAAAGAAAAAAAGACTGGTCTTGGCATTTTGAGTAGGCATATAAAACACTTTCTTAAATGTAATTTCTGGTTGTTTTTGTTTTTTTTTCCCTGTTGCTTAAATGTTGAGCCGTATATAGTTTTATCCTATGTCTAAGCTAGGTGCAGGAAGGAAATGGAAGTGTCAAGGGACTTGGAGGGAACACAATAATGAGGATTTGACAGCATCAATATAATGTAAACACACCATGATGTCTTTCTCTGGAAGGGAGTTACTGTCTTGCCCACATCTATAAAACGTATTCATTGGAACCACAGGATCCAGTTGAGATACCAAAGCTCAGGAGACTATTAAAAAGTCCCCACTCCCCCAGCTAAAAATTCCCCAAACCTCTGACTCTTGAACTTCTCTTTCTATCAAAAAGACTTTTGAACTTGGCTGAGAATCTCACCACGTATCACATTTAGAAAAAAACCCATAGGTTTGTAAGCTCTATCCAGCAGGTGCATTCAAAGCATGGCTACAAATACTAGCAAATTTAGTGTACTGCAAAGCTAAGAAGTGTCCTTCTTTTTGTCTAAAACATGCCGCAGACAGCAGCAATCCATTCTGCTGCCCATTGATGTAATAATCTAGCGAAAGTTTAAACTTCGATTTCTGGGCTTCCATTGCCCTTAACTGGTTAAAACCCACAGCACCTACTTTTCTCTTATCCACAAAATAAAGGCAACACAGGTTGGGGCTAAGTGCTCTCTGTTCCACTTATTGACCCTGCAGAAGGAAAAATGCTGGGTATGACTCCAGGAGGATAACAAATAGGCCTATGACTTGCATCCCATCTCAAGGAGCACAGGTATGTGCGCATGACAAGGAGAATCCTGAGTTTCGTTCCCCAGACCTTTCCTTTTTGTTTTTCTTTTTTTTTTTTTTTAACTGGAGACTTCTTAGACAAAGCAGAGAAACAGTTACTTGATTGATTTACTGAAGATGATCCCTTATCTTATTTCATGGCATTTGTCACACAAGTTATTGCTGATCCCTTGTTGGAAAAAAAGATTTGAAGTTCCTATTCAGTCTGCTGCCTCACAGTTTGCCTAACCTCATGCCTAAACATGGACTGCATTCACGTCATTTCCCATTTTATTTGTCCAAACTGTTATGAGTGGGATGTGCTCAGCCAAAGTACTTGCTGTACAGAAAATTGTTGTGACTAACCATACTGATATAATATCGCTGACAAAAAAAAAAAAAAAAAGCAAGGGAAATGGGAAAAAAGAGCAATTATTAGATCTATTAATGGGACCAGATTGAAGAAGAAAATGCTTATCACAGAATCAGAGAATTATCTAAGTTGGAAAAGACCTAGATCATCGAGTCCAACCGTTAACCTTACTCTACATGTCCACTGTTAAACCATATCCCTAAGCAGCATATCTACAGGACTTTTAAACACAGCCAGGAATGGTGATTGAACCGCTTCCTCAGGCTGCCTCTTCCAATGCTTGACAACACTTTCAGTAAAGAAAATTCTTCCTAATGCCCAACAGTATTATGAACAGTTTTACAGCGAGCCATCCCTTTATGATACCTAATAAAATCTCCAGATGTAAACTTTCAAGACATAAAGTGGTTCAGATTTATATTTTGAGGTTTGATCTCTTCTCTATCAATTCAACTTTGTTTCTTTAATTATTACTTGGTAATACCTTGCAATTTCAGAGTCTCAACAATTTCCTATAGATTACTGTGTAGCTACTCTTATTAAGTGATCTGCGTCCAAGAAAGCAATGGAGTTCTGTGCTTTCACTCTGTTCCTGGCTGTAAATATTCATAAATCTCTCAGCTTAAGAATGTATTTTCCTATACTCTTCTCTGCTCTGTGTTATAAAGGATGTCTCATTGTCTCATTGGAGCTAAAACTTTTTGCTATTCTGAAATGTTAATTTTACCATTCTTACTGAGAATTGGGAGTGTATTATTTGTAGGGTTTTTTTTCAGCTTTAGTGTAAAAAAGAAAAACCCACAAAATCAAACACTTGCTGTCCTTTGGCCTTGCTAGCTGGGTAGCTAGCTTTCCTTGATGGCTTGAGCTTCCTATTTCACGTTGGGTTTTTTTAATATATATAAATCATCATTTTTAATGATAATCTATTGTTTCCTTATGCATCTCATACTTGTTAAAGCATTACGTTGATCTCTTACATCATCACTTGGTCACCAAACTTAATCAAGTTTTTACATATTTTTGCTGAAGCCAAAAATGCGTAGGCTAAAATATGTACCCGAGCCAGGGTCAGTTGCAGTGGGTAGCTCTGTGCATGCTCAAGCCCTGATCCGATCCAAACGCTTAAGGCTCTGGGCTTATTAAATCATTCAGTGTGACTGTGAATAGTGGTAGTAAATAATGGGAACTTTATTTAACAACAAGAAATGGAATTTATGAATCTCAATAGCCATGTCAAGAGATTTCTGTATTTTCCACAGAAAACTTCAGAGAGTGTTCCTATCAGATTTCCCTTATAGGCCATTCCTCTCACTCTTCAGATGAAATAATACTGAAAATGGTTGTAATGCAATTCATCTAACAGAATGTCTAAACCTCTGTATAATTTTATTTTTTTTTAATCTGCAGCCATCTTCCCTTTGCAGTTGAAAAGGATGAGAAAGAGGTACTTCCTTCAGACTTAGCTCATTGCAAAATAGACTTCTAAAGCTGGTCTGAGGAATCCTACACAGATATTGCCTATTTCTCCCTGTTAACTGCTAAAGAAGCTAAAGTGAGAATGCGAGCACCTCTAGTGCGTTCCGACTGCTACTAGATATTTAGTTCGTGGAAGTAGATGAGAAGTACTGCAAATCAAATCCTCCAGAGCACATACAATGCAGATACTGGGGCCTCAGCTGTGGCTGTTTAACTCAACCTGTCTGCTCTTCTTGTACTACCTGCTTCTGTGAAACTTGCCAGAGAATCAGCACCAGTTGTGACTTCAACCGAACAGCTGCTCTAACAAACAGATTTCTGTACCCACACAGTGCCTTCAGGACAATCCAGCACAGTTAGGGTTTAGCTGAGGATGCATAGATTGTAGATAAATTGTAATTTATGACAGGTCATAAGCATATGTTTTCTTGCATATTGTTTGTCTGCTTCCAGTATATATGCCATTAATTTGTGCATTCAACCTAAAACTTTATCAGGCACTTATCTTACGCTCTGAACTGACCAGAGGTTTATAGGGAATGGCAAATATGATTTAGCCCAATGTGAAATACTATCCTTTTTCAAAGTTCAGGTAAAATGCCTTTTAACTATAGGACAGGATTTCCCACTGAGTATATAGAGTAATACAGAGCAAATTTAATTTTACACTTAATTCCAAGGGTTTATTAGTATAACAAAGCTTTGTTTGTTGACGTACAATAGTGATATCCTCACATTTTATTCATGCATATACAAGACAAATTAATATTGTAATATCTTTTTGTTTTATAATAGAGAGTGCTAATGAAAGGAATTCAGAAATATTGACATCATACACTTCATTAGTAGACATTTATTAGAAGAAAGCAAGGACTGGTGGCCTAGCATTGACTTCTCCATCTGAAAACATTGTAATAAACTGACATCAGAATTCTATGACATTATCATAACAAGAAACATATTACCATATAGACAGAAGAAGATAGTTATTTTCAGTGTCTTTCACCCAGGTCATAGTTTCATAGATTCATAGAATGGTTTAGGCGGGAAGGAACCTTAAAGATCATCTGCTATGAGCAGGGCCACCCTCTACTAGACCAGGTTGCTCAAGGCTCCATCTGACCTGATCTTGAACACTTCCAGGGAGGGGGCATCCACAACCTCCCTGAGCAACCTGTTCCAGTGTCGCACCACCCTTACTGTGAAGAATTTCTTCCTGACATCTAGTCTAAACGTATCGTCTCCCAGCTTGAAACCATTGTCCCTTGTTCTATCACTACAAGCCCTTGCAAATAGCCCCTCTTCAGCTTTCCTGTAGGCCCCCTTCAGATACTGGAAAGCCATTAGATAACAGTATATAAAGATAGCACATACTGATGTAAGTACTTTTGTCTTACTGTTGGTTTTGTTACTAAATACTGTGTATTTTCACTCTGTGAGCTGTATATCAGGTTTATATAAAAGTAGGAAGACAAACTTATAAGTAAGGTAAATAACTGGACACTTTTTCAAGTCCCAAAACGTGCTCTGGCACTTTGATCAAGACAAGTGTTTGTCAAGAGACCAGTCATTGCATGTCTAAGAATAAGACACTAATTTTACCTCCCTCAGCTCTAACTGCCCTGCAAGAATTTTCTAATAGAACCTATTTCTTATCTATTGGCTTCCAGCATTTTACAGACTGGGGTCAGTATCTGCCATACAACAAAATCATTGTTAAACTATTATTTTTCTTTGCTTTGGAACCCTCAAATACAGTTGCCAATATACCCAGCCATTCTGTGAATAGTCAATTAAAATCACCCTGAGACTGCTCCTATGTTGTGAGTTATGAAGATGTGAAGGTAAGCTAAGGAGTAGCATAAATAATTCCAGTCCCTGGTTAGTAGCTACATGATGCAGCAACAATAGCAGTCACTGAGAGAGTGATTTTCCCTGTTGGAAAGAGAAGATGAATGGCAGGTGCTCCATTGCAGTTTCTTGCTATCAGCAGAGAGCGTAACAGGCATCAATCCACTGGTTTAACCAGAGGTTATAACATGTCCAGGGAGCTACTACTTCCAAGGTGCAAGTGCATTTGCTGTCATTGTACATTTGTCCCAGAGGGCTCTTCAGGCAAGTGCATGTCATAATATTTTAGAAGCCAAAAGAATCCGAGTTCATGTGATTTTAATTATTAACATACTTCCTTTTTCTTAAAAAAAAAAAAGGAAGTGTCATAAATCATGATGTCTAATCTCATTCATTTTTTGTTCTTTGAGAACAACACTCAGGGCTTTTGAAGTCTGCGTATTATTTGTTTCACGGGGAAAAAATGACATTATAATAACCCTCAGAACAGCTTAGAGGGACAATTCTGTTGGTTTTGGATATTTTTATTTTAATCCAATCCAGTTTCTCTGTGCCGTGAAGAAATCTGTATTTGGTTTAGGCAGAACCATCTTAGATACCACAGTTGCTTCAAATTGTGCAGCTCATTGAGACAAAACAAAAAGTCTCTTGATAATTGATGACTGAATAAACAAAGAGGAAACTGGAGGCAGATGTGTGGTGGAAATTTTTCTGAAAAATCCTAAGACAGGATGGGGGAGAGTTTGATTTTGATTTTAATCAGAAGCGCCACAATTCTCTCTTCACCCTAAACATTTCCCACTTGACATTTTTTATTCTTAATCTGTGTTGGTGGAGGGAGTTGCTGATGTTTAATTTTAAGTGAATTTCCAGTAGTAAATCTAGAAAGATTTTAGGCTGGCAGCTGTGCAGCCTCAAGCCCTCCCTCTGCAAAACAGACTCTGAAGAAGGAACAGCATAAATCTCTCTAACACTATCCTGCCAGAAAGCTTCTTCCCCGACATGGAAAGATCATCTGCAGGAATTACTAAACTACTAGCACCTTTGTCCATCTGGTTTTTATATTTTTGCTGAAGCTGCCTCAAGACTAACAAGATGTGCTGCAGGATCTCGTATTATGGACACATTTAACTCCCTCGGTAGGAGCTCCACCAGAAGTATAGGTTCACACAGACAGGGTCCATCATTCAGCTCCAGTCTTTACTTCTCCTGTCACTACACCTGCTTCTCTTCTATTCCAAAACTTGCCTGCCTTTGGTAACAAGTATGCATCTAAGCTGGCTGGAGGAAGAATTTCTTCAGAAATGCATGACAAAAAAATTGCCTACCTGAAATTAGGTCCTTTAATTGTATTTCAGTAAAAGATGAAAACTTGAGACTCAAATTTTTAGATTCAGAAAACCTGTTATGGTGTTTTACAGACACGGTCATTGAAGGTCTGTACACTTCGGTCTTTTATGTGGGATGTGCCTCATTGTGACTCTCACTGAGTTACTCCAGCATATGACAAGAGTCCTTGGTGATACCTCACAGCAGGGTCAAGCTTGGCTGAGTAACCTCAGTCACAGAGGAAAATGGGATGATGAGACAGACACACTAAGGCTCATCTGAGGAATTCCTACAGCATCTCTGGATCCAGTATTTCCAGATAGAATCTGAAATTTTGTTTGTAGGAGAAAATAAGCACTAAATTACTCTGACCAATAGAAACAATCCCTGTGGAATCCAGAAACTTTTTGAAGAAAGTATTTTGTAGCCAAAAGTTCGGTTTCCTACCATGTTTCTTGAATGAGCTTATTCACTTAGAACTAATAAGTAAGATCTCTACCCAAATACAGTGACCCTGCTTTGTGGTATCGACTTACTTGACATTAAGTAAAGACAGAGTTGGGTTAACACAGGGACATGGATGACATAATGGGAGTGATGGTTCTGGTGTAGAAAGTGCCTATTTCAACTGTAGATCAGTGACATTGAGTAGCTTGTGAGACTGTCCAGCTGATTGAGGAGTTGTCTGCTTGACAAGATACAAAAATCTGCTCCTAACACTTTCCACTCACTGATGATCCTGTGGTAATTCTTTTGTAAGAGCAGTTACTACAGCACTCTAAAGAAGGACTTCTTCGCTTGTAAAATGTCTGTCTTTTATTCCCTTTAATTGTTGGTGCAATGCATAGCAACACATTGCTCTAAATTGGACTTAATTGGGCAAGAGACAGGAATGAAGGAGGGGTTTAGTCATCCTCCCTCCGTTTCAAATTGGCCCCACGTTCCAGGCTGCTTTCTCCCGTGAGTGCTAGTGCACTAACACTTGCCAGTTACCCTTTGGCTATAAAGAAAACAAAAAAGAAAAAAAGCTGTATTTAAACAAATTTCCCAAAGCAAGACGATCAAAATGAGTTCATCTGTCCTGGTAGAGAAGATTTTTGTCTATATTTTCTCCGTCTTCATAAAGCTACCCTGAAGTGTTGGCTGGTGTGTAATGCAAGGCTTTGCAGCAAGTTATTTGTAATTTCTTCTAGGCAAAATATCAGAGCAATTTGTGTCTGAGTCTCAGAGTCCCTGAGAAGTGTAAATGTCAGTTCAAAGGAGGAACTCAAATATGTATCCACTAAATAAAGTAGCAACACTGGAACAGGGAATTGGCAGGTTCTGTCTTCTATGGTTATTAAGTATTGAAACAGTCACTCCAGTCCCAGTGGGGTTTTGAAAGCATCTGGATATAGCTTATCAGTCCGTTAGACAAAGAATATGAACAAACTAATGACAAACAGTCCCTTTTCACTTGAGGACTCTCACTCCTGCATTTGATTTGGCTCACAAGCACCTGATCAACTGTTAAACCACAGAGAGCTACTGTCAGGCTAGTTTAAATTAAAAAAAAATAAAAAAAATAAAAAAAATTCTTAAATAAAAAGACCTTGACTTTAAAAGCCAAAAATAAATTAAATTTTAGAATTACAGTACAATCTGCTCCAATTAAAATTCCACACTACTGAAGAAGCATTTCTACACTGTGATCCTTGAACCAGAAGTCCCCATGAAAGTCATGTAACAAAATCCAAGAGCAAACTGCGAAGCATAGACAAGATCCTCTCTTCTCCCTCATCCCAGGTGCATGTCATAATCATTAGGCTACAAAGCCGTTTCACCCTTGCACACACATACACAACAAACCCTGAATTCTTTTTTACAAAGACAGGCAGTTCCTGCTCAGCACACATAACACTGCAGGCAAGGCGTTCCGCTGGGAAGTATCCCTCCCAGCAAGCAATGAAATTTAATCTGCCCTCTCCCTCCACCATTTTATGGATAACCCGTGTAAATTCTAAACTGCTATATAAATCCCATGCACGGTTTTATTTTGTTATATAAAGAAAAGGCATCTCTTTTTCTCCTGGTCCTATTTTGTAATGGGCAACACTAGAGCTTGTGATGAGCCGCACCCTGTATATACCGACTGGAGAGAACACAAGGGGACTCCAATAGATGAAGGCTTCATAGAGGGATGTAAATAGGATGGAATCACGAAAGCAGCAGTGACTTCCGAGCTCTGCCCCAATCCGAGGTACTTTTGAGCATGCTGACACTCAAATCTTTAAAACATCAACTAGGTTTTAAGGTTAAAAAGAAAGCAAGCAATGCAAGAAAGTTGCACCAGGCACAGTGTTGAAGCATTTTCAGTGTCAAACAAAAGCTAAGTGGGGGTTTTCAGAGTTTTACCCTGGGATTTAGGCACAAAATCCTATTTGGAATTCCTAAATCCTATTTCAGGAACATTTTTTGGATCTAGTCCTTAACTTCTTGATGACCTATGTTGTATTTTCACATTCCGTAAGAAACAGAGACTGATAGGTCTTATCTGTAATATCCATGCACAGCAACTGTAGGGTACATCTAATTATCAACATTCCTTAATTATTAATAAAAGTTTTATTAGCCATGAGTCAAAAGCTTCTCTTTTTTCTGGCAAAAGGCTGGGAAGATAATTTTTCTTTCTAACAGTAGATGTTTTTAAAGCAATAACCCAAAATTTAAAACAGATTTAAATATATTAAATGCAAATCCTGAGATAATTAGCACATTATATAGCTAAGCTGCTAAATACATAATATGTCAAATAGTGATTTCTGTTAAAGAAAATCCCAAACAACTCTGTAATGAAATTCATGCCTTGTTTTTCCACTTTATGGAGACTGTTCTTATTCTAACACAGTACAAAATGTTACTGTACAAACTTCATTCGTGTTGCCTTCTAATCTATTCTTAGGAATTATTTTAATGATAACACCTGTTGTTCTAATAACAATTTTTAGTCTTTATTGCTTATGGGATCTAAGGCTAATCAGAAATGTAACACTTCACTCTGAGTGAGAGTGATTGATCCCAGTATATAAAAGATGTTTTTTTCCCAGTGGAAGACATTTCTGTCTTTGTACTTTGCAACTACTGGCATTAACGAGAACCTGGAATTAAATCAGTGCAAATCAGAAATATTAACTGAAAATTTCCTATATGTATTTGCTGCTTTGTCTCCCAAAAGAGACACTGCCCCTGCATTCCCCAGCTACATTAGCACACACTATAAAGAAGGAAGTGCAATGAATGCAGTTGGTTTATTCCCCCCCAGGAGTTCCCTCTGGTAGAATATGTCAAAGTACTCCCAGCCGTCAGTCTGTCAGGTCTGCTCGGATGTTTTGGAAGACAGCGTGCTCTGAATGGAAATGTAACAATAGCAGGCTGATTTTTCAGCAGCCAGCACTGATAACTCTGATAAACAGTCTTCTTGAGGTAAGAAGTGACGCATATCAGAGGTTCCTGCCTTAGACGCCAAGGTTATTTGTCATGTAATTGGATATTGTTGGAGAAAACCATAATTATTTGAGATTTAAAGGCATAAAGGCCATCTAGTTGATAATATGTGGTCAAAGATAATCATTTGCTGCTAGAGCTACTTTAATCTTTCCTATTCATTTACTTTTAAGAGCTGTGACCTAACCAGGTCTTACTTAAACAAAGCTGTGACTTACTGGCTTCGTGATTATTGTTAAATTACAGACCTGGCACTCTTGGAATTTCATTGCTATGGTAGGGTAAAACTTAAACTCTTCTAATTCAGAAGTCCAGGAAATTATCAGTTGACCAAAGCAAGGGACACGTACAGCCCCCAACAGATGTGGAGGTCTAGTCCTAGCTCCAGCCAGCAGAAAGCTGCTGTAATGAATACCTGCTGCTGACATCAAGTTCTGCTTACACGTTGGCCTATTTCACCCTACAAGTGCAATAAAAATTCCAGCTGACATATAGGTGAGGCTCATCGTTAGCTGTGCCTGAATTTGCCACTTTCAGCTGACGCTGTGTTGCCCAAATGATGAAGAACCTCACAAGACCCAGGCAATCTGCTACTGTCCTTCCTTATCCTGTCCTTCACCTGCTGCTTGTCTCTGTTTCTGTCCTTTGGCTGCTCAGCCTTCCTTCTGATGAAATTGCGTTAGAGCTGGGTCCCAGCAATTCTAATCATCCCCTTTGAACTGTAGTGGGAGTTTTTATCATGTTGCTCGTTGACTGACCCAGGAGATTCTAGGAAGTAGCTGGCTTGGCTGCACCAGTGTGCTGAGGCAATTAGTCACCTGGTGGGCTATCTCCTGCTTCCAGGAAGTCAAGGACTATCCCATCACAACAGGTTTTAGCTCCTGCCCCTAGGGAAACAAACACATGAAATCTCACAAAGTTATACCAAACAAAGTAATTCTTCTGGCTCAGGCCAGATGCAGATCGCAGCAGCCTTCCCCCTCGCATCTCCTGGCACCAGAAAATTGATATACCTCTTCTCCTTCAATGCTTTCCTCAATGATGAGATAGGAAGTCAGATTTCCTACTGTGCCCTTTCATATGGCAATGCACACTTTTGTGTTTCTCATTATAAACATCCGCAAACCGTACACATAAACATTACAAAACCTTCATCATATACAAATCCTGTATGTCACCTTAAAAGATAGATTTTTGTTTGAACACCCTTTTTGTTTCTCATTTGTTTTTTTCATATTCCTAGCATGGCAACCATACATTACAACGCTTTCTTCCCTAAAGGCTGCACAAATAAATGAGGTTTTGGCTTTTCTCCAGATATTTTTCCATTGTTAACAGGAATATCTGTTTTTAGACCCTTTCCCGTTTTTCCATAAAGGTAGCCTTATCTTCTTGATCCATCAGTAACAGTTCATTACTGATGTGGAATTCAGGCTCTTTGAGGTAGCCTTTCCTGTAATTACTGTTTCTGTCATTAACCGTCCCCTGAAATTTGGGCTATCTAAATGAGATTTGATGTAACTCCTTAGGCTTACATAGAGGGGAGAAAAAAATCTACTAGAGTTCTTTGCAGGTATTTAATTTTGTTGTATTATCATTATGGAGTAGCTGTTAATGTTTGTAAGCTCTTTTCCCGTCATAGGCTGTATATGGAAATAGATAACCCTGACTGAAGCTCTAGATTATTTATGGTGAGTGAAGTGGGGAAAAGTTTGTAAAAGAATGGTACTGAGCCAAAATATCAGGACTCATGTAGATCCTAGGCTTGTTTAGTCATATTTTATGCAGAGGTCTAACATATTTCCATGCGTATTTTTTCATTAGTAGATCAAACACATTAAATAAATTTACAAAAGAAATTATGGAACTTCATTATAAAGCTCTGAAGCCTTTGACTATATTCTCTTACTCCGTTACATTACTACTTAAGGAGTCTCATCTAGGAAAAGGAAAGAAGACAGGAGGCAAGAAGTAACAGGAAGGCACTGGAAGTTGTTGAAGAGTACACGAGGGACCTCAGCTCTAAGCACGGAATTTATATTGCACAACACCGAGAGAGGTGAATTCTCTTCACAGAGAGAACACAGCATCACCAGGGGAGCAGCGTGCTTTCTCCTTATCTCTTTTGTACCTTTATATGTCCACAGTAAGAATGTTTATATCTGAGGCTTCCTGAGAGTCAGCAGAAAGACACAGGCATTTTGAGAGCTCTTTTCAGCTCACAGTACTGCAATGTAAATACCTCACATGAATCAAATGAGCTATTTCTGTTGGTTAACTAGAAGGGGCCTGACAATGACTAACTCAAGAGTTTCCTTCTCTGTGAGGAAGAATAGTAAGAGAGGGTAATAAGACTTTGAGAAGGCTCACACATATGAGGAATCACACATCTAAGATAGCACTTGTCTGCTCAAAAACTTCTGATACCCTTCTATGAGGAGTCATGTTTAAAAGCAGCCAGTTCTGATCAAGGGAATTTTAAAGCACTTGATTGCTAGTGTCTGAGCTTTATTTTAAACAAATTATCACAAGTAATTCAGCCAGAGATGTAAAGAGGGAGTTGCACATTGCCTGATATTTATGGTTTTAATTCTCAGTGTTCCACATGTGCATGTGTGTGAGTGCGTGTGTTTGCCTTGTCTTCCAATGTCTGCATACATACTCACTCCACATACATGAGCATTAGTGGGAGAGAATGTTTTGCAGAAAACATACAGTGCTCATTGGGCAGTACTAAGCAAAAGCAAGGTGCTATATCGTGTATGTAAAAGGCACATATTCTGTGAATGTAGATAATACTCCATGACATGGGAGGAATTAGGCCAGCCAAGAAATATACCACATATTTAAAAGGGAAATTTGACTCTTGAGGAACAATGATACCTTTTCCTCAGCTATTATATCTTTTCCATCATAACTTAAAACCTCAGGCTATGATTTTGTGATACCAATGTGCAACATATTGGAAAGAAAACCTTCTTAGTCAGATGATACTTATCATTAATTCCTGAAAATCAATTCATTTTGGATGCTTATAACTGGATTGTCTGGAATCAGGACACCAAATCAGCAGTTCTCTTAGAAACCTGCCACTTCTAGGATTTAAAAGTCTCCTGATTCATAATGAAAAGGTATATAATATATTTAAATGCTTGTTAGTATAGCACTAAATTCTTAGCAAAATTTAATAACAAAATGAAACAAGTATCTTTTACAATGTGGAAAATGGTATACATGAAAGAAATGCGTGGAAAATGGTATACATGAAAGAAATGCATGGAAATTGCTTACAGATATTCAGAATGACAACTTTCCAAATTCTACTATTGTACATCAGCTCTGCTCAGGAATAAGACACTGTTACTTTCAGATGGGATGGAAAGATCTTCTTCTCACCCAAGGCCATGTAAAACTGGAGCAGAAAAATCACACAGAGGAATTTCTGCCTCCCTGTGTTATTGTTTCACAGCTCTTCCTGCAGTTTAGCTCATGTTGACAAATATTTAAAAGCCAACTCCTCTCAGAGTTGCACATCCTCTTCACTTACGACGCAGGGCAAACTGGCTTGCCTTAACATCAATTGTACAGTTTTGGTGTTTAGGAGGGAAGGCAAGGATCTGTTGCAGCTGATGTCAGTGCTGCAGCATGCCGTGCTGGCAATAGGACAGGCAGGGCAATTTCTGAGTGTGTCTCACCTCCCAACATGGGCCAGGCTACAAGAGTGGGCTGTGGCTGACAGCTGTAACCATTCAGTTGATCCATCAGCCACAGCAGGGTTGCAATAAAAGATGAATTAGGTAAGCACTCTTCCCTGTGTTAACTTAAAGGAAGTAACTTGTCCCAAACAATATGGGGGATGAAGCAACTGAGCCCTTTTTTACTTGTGGCTACGAAAGGTGATTTTTAGAACTGGTCCCTATATCACTTTTCTGACCAAAATATTGCTTTGGCCATACCACTATTTTTAATTTTCTCTCATAATGTATTCCAGTTACATAGATACAAAGAGCGTTTACACTCAATCCTTTTCAGTAGGGTTCACACTTCACCCATTGGTGAACAGCAGAGCTTATAGCTACTACCATAGTTTGCAACTGTCTGCTCACCTAATAGCCTAGAATGTTATTAGCGAGACAACATAAATAGTAAAAGAAAAAAACATGTTCAAATGTGGATGGACAAAAAAAAAAAATCTTTTTAATACTTCATTAGAATAAAAGCAGCTACAGATGCAAGACACTTTTTGTCAATCATAAGTAGACTGGACAATAAGATAGGTCAAGGTCAAGTTGGATGGTGGTCTGCGCAACTCGATCAAGTTACAGATGTTCCTGCTTATTGCATGGGGATTGGACTTTAAGATGACCTTTAAAGGTCCCTTCCAATCCAAAACATTCTATGAGTCTGCGATTCTGTGATTCTATGGTTACACAATAGCTGGACATATCTTAACACCTTTTGAGCATTGCACCTGCTGAGGACTTCAGGGACAGTTGTAAGTATTCCACCCCTGCCTACACCTGGCCCAGGGAAAGCAGCTCACAAGTCCTGCATACTGAGACAGTCAGGCCTGGAGGTTAGCTGGGGAGACAGCATTTTGCAAGGTCATGCAGGGCTGCTAGTGCTACCTGGCATGAGTCATAGGCACTGCAAAGTGATGAACTCCTACTCGACTTCCTGAAAGAACCACCACTGTTTCTGAACCTGTCTAACAGTGTTACATTTCAACATGTACTTGTTATTTGTACCGTTTTGCCAATTGCACTAGAACCCTGAGGGTGACCAGATAGCTATAAATCTTGACAGTCCAGAATAACTATGTTTGAGACAGATCTTTAAAAATACAAGTATCTAAGAAGAGGTAGAGCCTGTTACTGCAGTATGCTAAAGGTTCATTATTCCTAACATTTATGTTTGCTTTCTTCCTTTGAAGCAAGGTAACACTATTCCCATATTAGCCATAAGAAGACAGTTACAGCTATAAAATGTGACAGGTATAAGACTTTACAAGCCACTCAGTTCTGGTTTCTTTATCAACAAACATTACCCAGTGCAGTATGGTGCTTTTGCAGTTTACATCCCTGGACTTCTTCCCAGAGAAATTGAGAGACAAGAGAGAAAGTGAAGTGGGCTCCAAATTTCATCCCAGCCCTGAGCTGTCTCACATCACCATCCCTGGAGCCAGGAGGAACTCCTGAGTTTAGGCAGCTTAGATATAACCAAAGTGATTGAAATTGATTTCTTAGTATCACACAGGCAATGTGATCATAGAATCATAGAATGGCTTAAGTTGGAAGGGACCTTAGAGATCATCTAATCCAACCTCCCTGCCATGGGCAGGGACACCTCTCAGACTAGGTTGCTCAAGACCTCATCCAACCTGGCCTTGAACACCTCCAGGGAGGGGGCATCCACAGATTCTCTGGGCAATCTGTTCCAGAGTCTTGCCAACCTCGTACTGAAGAACTTCTTCCTAAGATCCAGTTTAAACCTATTCTCCTTCAGTTTAAAACCATTTTTCCTTGTCCTATCACTGGACACTTTTATGAAAAGTCCCTGTCCAGCCTTCCTGTAGATGTGATTCACCAGGGTGAATTCAAAGCTGCTCAGAAAAGAAGTACGTTAATTTTAAGAGTATGTGTAATGTGTTACAGATTTTTTATATCTCTTGAGCTGACATCTGTAGAGATGTAAGACCATTACAAAAGCACAGCTCATTTTCCAGTATTTTCCCATATAAGGGAAAGGGAGAGAATGTCATTAATCACAGAATCACAAAGGGACCTCTGGATATCATCTAGTCCAACCCCCTTGCCAAAGCAGGTTCACCTAGAGCAGGTTGCACAGGAATGTGTCCAGGTNCTAGAGCAGGTTGCACAGGAATGTGTCCAGGTGGGTTTTGAAAGTGTCCAGAGAAGACTCCACAACCTCTCTGGGCAGTCTATCCCAGTGTTCTGTCAAAAGTAAAGCAGTTTTTTCTCGTGTTTCCTCATGTTTAGGTAGAACTTCCTGT
>VWZK01014572.1:0-52046 GCA_013396935.1 Baryphthengus martii
AGGATAAGAAGGACATCGAGGTGCTGGAGTGGTTACAAAGAAGGGCAACAAGGCTGGTGAGAGAAAACATGCCTTATGAAGAGTGGCTGAGGGAACTGGGGTTGTTTAGTCTAGAGAAGAGGAGGCTGAGAGGAGACCTCATTGCTCTCTACAACTACCTAAAAGGAGGTTGGAGAGAGGCTGGGGCTGGTCTCTTTTCCCAAATTACTAATGATAGGATGAGAGGAAATGGCCTCAAGTTGTGCCAGGGGAGGTTTAGATTGGATATTAGGAAGAAATTCTTTACTGAGAGAGTGGTTAGGCACTGGAACAGGCTGCCCAGGGAGGTGGTGGAGTCACCATCCCTGGAGGTGTTTAAGAGACGAGTAGATGTGGCACTTGAGGCTATGGTCTAGGGGTTAGGGATGCTGGGATAAAGGTTGGACTAGATAATTCTGGTGGTCCTTTCCAACTATAGTGATTCTATGATTCTCTGATTCATTGCCCACTTAAAAACACTGAAAAAAGGAAAATGTTCTGGCTGTTACTTTTGCATAGTTCTTCAGTTTCTTGGACCTGTAACGTCCTAGGTCACAGTTATCCTTGATTTGTGGGTCTCCAGTAAAGACACCATTTTACTTCAGGATTTTTGAACCTCAGTTTCCCAAAAAATGCATGAGCCAAGTGAGGAAGCAACATGGACCGGACTTCAGCAGATCTGGAAGCACACCCATGTAGATAGAAAGAGTGGCATGAGGTAAATCCTGTACCACACTCACAGAGTGACCACTGTGGCATCTTGTCTTCCCTGAAAGCCATGACATGATGCCAAAAAGCCCAGGTTTCTTATGTGTTCTCATGCTTGGTCTTAGGGGAAAAAAAATACGTTTTCTTAGGCAATTTGAGATATGACCGAATGGTTTGAGTCCCACAAGGGTTTCCTAGGAAAGAGGTGTGTTGGCTTCTGAAAAGAAATACATGTGGCTGCATCTCTGCCTTAGTCAGAGCGATCCCACCTGGTGCTGAGGGAAGGGTAGGGAAGGGAAAGGAGTGGACGGGCCTGCTGGGCTGCAACGTTGAAGTTTGTCACAGCAAAGCAATGATAATCCCTTGAGAAAGAGCTCAGACTCACATTGGCAGGGAAAACCATCGCCTTCAGGTTCCATCTCCTCCAGCCTCCTGGAGAAATACTCAATGAAGGTGTATCCCTTCAGAGGATGGAGCAAAAATAACCTCTTTGCAGAGTTTAAGGGATGCCCCTACCACAAAATGCCTCATGTTGCACTGAGCGGTTCTGGTTTTAGACACAATGCTAGCAGGACCTAATAGCTTCTGCACTAGCTTTTTTTTAGTTCTGTGAAGCTGAACTAGGTCAGATTTGCTTTGAAAGATACATATAAAACCACCTGGTGCTGTTGGCCAGTGACCAGGAGGGAAGATAGGCCATAAATTAAAAGATCTGTCCACCACCAGTTTCTGAAAAGGCAAGAATCAAGAAGAGCCTAGCCACAATTCATTAATTTTGGTTCCTGTTGGACACCTAACCGGACAAGAAGTGCTAAAAAAAGAATTAGGGAGAAAACCTGGAAACGGTGCAATTTGGCTTCCTCTGTAGTCTGCAGTCTGCTGCCTCTTTCTCCTTGGAGGACGACAGAGTGATTTGCACGGTATCAGGCCAAAACAACAGTTCAGCGGCGAGCGATTCCAAGAGACTGTTTTTGTTGGGTGGCTGTTTTTCCTTGTCTTCTTTTTAAAATGTTGATCATATGAAGTATGCAATCCCGGGAGCTGCCAAATCATGGAGACCGTCTGTTTCTGCCACTATCGGCACACTGTCCCTTGCTGGCCAGAAGTTAAGCAGCTCTGAGCTCGAGCGAAAACTTTAACCTCCAAACAAAAATCTGGAAACTATTTGTCATCCCACGTCTTTCCGAGTGGCCCCTTGGCCAGGGTTTCTATGTTTGTCTTCAGTGCTCTGCCATCCTTTTGACCTATCACCAGCTCCCCGGGAAACTGGATCATCTTCACAGTAGGCTTTGGGGGTGGAATTGTGGAGCTGTGCCAGTCCTGGCACCTCGGGGCTTTGACTGGTGCAGGCAAAAGCCCATTTTAAATATCATTTACCATCTAGGTTTTCTGCTGCTTTGGAGATGCAACATATTCTGCACTTTTCCAAAGAGCAACGAAGGCAACAAGGAAAAGCAGCAACATCAAAGCAGACATTAAAAATTGTCCTGTAGACCAGGCATGTGTCCTTCAAGAAAACAGTGGTTCCTGTCTCTGCAGGTCCTACAGTGACAGGGACTGAAGTTTTCTCTCTCCAGTTACTATAACCACACTATCCAGAAGGCTTGTGAGAAACAACTAAAGCAACAGGGCATTTACGCTCCAAAAATCTGCTGTTTGTGGAGCAGGATGGTCTTGCTCAGAGTTTGGCATGGAGAGATCTGCCAGATCTTTTTCCTCACCTGGCTATGTGGCCAGGCACCATCTGCTGCGTATAAAACACTTGGGGAAACCTCTTTGTGTTCTGGGCTTCAGTTCTGTCGCTTCTGAGGCTCCAGCATGCGGGGCAGGTGGGCCTGGGAACCAGAAAAGCTGTTTCTTATTAGAAGCACTTATCATGGAGCTTTTGGGAAGTTAATTGCAAAGCCAGATGTAGCCAAGTGTTCGCAGTACCTAGGTCTCTCTCACTTGACCTCTGCTGTGAAACAAAAGTCGCCGGTGGCCCATCCTCTCCATAGGTCAAGGACAGTGCTCTTCACAGGTTAATCAAAATCGGAAGTGGCCACTGGGAGGGAGAGAATTGAATCGCCAGGTCTTTTTTCATGGAAATCTCCAGTGGAGGCTGGGCAGGGATGGAGTGGAGAGGACTGGCTGCACCCACACAAAAACAGAGGCTTGATGGCTGAACCACAGTGCAAGAAACACCCAGCATTTAGGGCTTGTAAATGGCTCCAGCCCTTCATGTCAGTCATTTTTCACGACACAATCCTTGCAAAAAACTTTGTCTGCCCAACTTGTTGCACTTTGCAGGGACACTTTTGCTGTAAGTGGGTGCAAAATCCTGCCTACGCTTTCCTTGTCTCCTCAGCCAGCTAAGGGACTTTCCAGATGGTGGTAGCTGTGCTGTTGAGTAGTTTCCAAGATTCTGGGTGCTTGACAAGGGCCTCTAAACATCTCAAACTACTCATCTTTGTGAGTTGCGCAGTCAGCAGCTTAGATCTGATTCTGCTCTTCTGCAAAATCAGAGGGTTTGTCTTCTGCTAGCGAAACCGAAGGCTGAGATCAGCCAGCCAAAGGGTGAATTTTCTCCCAAAGCAATAGCAACCCCGTTTGCAAAAAGGAAACACGCTTCTTCCTTTTAAATATGGGAATATGGTTTCCCTGCAAGCAAAGGCTTCCTCATTTGTTCCAGAGTATGCACTGTAATTTTATTATATATAGTATATAATAGCAGTATAAACCCAAGCCTGGCTCAGCATGGGAACCACAATATACCGAGGTTTTACTCTCTCCAGCTGATGCTGTGTCTTACCAACCCTCCTAAGGTTTTCCCTGTAACTTGCCCACATCCTGCATCAGGCAAAAACAAGAGAGCAAAGACACTTACGGGTGGACCGCGGGGCCCGATGATGGACATGCCCGCTTCTCCTGGAGCACCCTAAAGAGAAAAAAAGGGGAGGAAAAAAAAGGAGGGAATAAGAAAAGGAGAGGAAAATACAAAGATAATTATATTCCAATCAAGACTGGGGTTAAATGAAGGTGCTCAAGGTGTGAGAATTCAGGGCTTATGGGGCAGCTACTGTTCTAGCCTCCTCCAGTTCTTGCCTCACACTTTGGGACAAAAGTTGTCATTTGGAGCTACTTCAGAAAATGGAAGCTGCACAGCAAAGAAAACTGTAAACACATAAAACACTTTCTGAGAGAACAGAGGTTCTGCCCCATTACAAGTGTGAAAGATGGCCTGAAAGCCTTGCTCTTTCTTTCCTCTGTGTCCAGGAGGACTGCGTCCTGCAGAAGAAAGAAAAGAAAGAGGGATGTGCTGGAAAATGTCCAGGGAAATGGGAGCAGTGAGCAGCTCACTGGCTGTCTCCAGAAATTCCTTGCTTGTGTGCTTCTCAAACTCAATTGGGACACGGATGAAAACACCAAAGTCCTTGCTAGAAAAGAAAACAGCTGCCACCCACGACGTGCGATGGCCAGGACATGTCCCTGGTCTTTGGAAAACATGATGTGCTACTGAGAGGTAGCTCCAGAAGCGCCCAGGGCTGGGCAGCTTTGGGATGGTGTTTGCCATAAACCTAGCAGCCTATGAACATGCAGAGCTCCCTGCAAAACAAAGCTGTGGCCTGCCAAGGACCCAGGACTCTCACAGAGGGCTTTGAGGGAAGCATAGGCAATTAGGAGTGTTTTTTTCCCTTGTTTGCTTGTATCTATCTGCTGAACCTTCATGTTGAAAGCTTTGGCCAGAGAGAAACGCAAGGACACACAGAGAAAAAAGCAGGATGGCTTCAGGCAGCAATATCTTGGTCTGTTAGATAACGTTGGTTGTCTCCAGTGAGTGAGCGGTTGCTTGAAAGCAAGGGTAGAGAATCTCTGTCCTACCTTGCCCTTCCTTGCTGTGTTTTTCTCTCTGTCTCCTATGAAGCGGAGCAAACAGGCCTGGTATGGCAGTGCACAGATCATCTCCCTATCAGGTGAATATCCATCCCTGTCCTAGTTTCTACACCTTGTTGTTCAGTTATTCATACCCACTAAACACCTCCATTTTGCTGTTTTCATGAGTGGGAGGTACTCAACAGTTCTGGCAAAATTGCACAAACACTGAAACACCAAACACTTCAAAACACAGGGGCCAGCAGCAGGATGCTTCCCAAACACTGCTTCTTTGCAGGTGCCAACACCAATTTGCTGCATGGCAAACAGTCTGTGAGATGATGTCCTACAGACTTAAGCTACACCATCCCTTTTCCTTAGGAGGAAGGGGTCCCACCACCACGCCAGAAAGAGGAGCGTGCCGTACCATTTCCTCCTTGCGTGGCTTGCTCCAGGGAAGTGGAGGGGAACTGAGGGTATTAGGGCAAGAGGAGCTGTCAGCAGGGAAGAAACTCAATGGTTAAAAACCCAGGAAGCCTTGAGGGGAGCCCTTCATGTGCCCACTGGCTCTTAGGCTGTTAACAAATTGTTGTAAACAAGAAATGCAGCATCTTCAGGGGCTGAGTAGCCTCGAAGGAATTTGGGAGTTAAACTCACTCTGCCAGGGAAGTAAGGGGCAGCACAGCGACAGAAAGCCCAAAGCTGGCTGCAGAGACCATGACTGTGACTGGGGGGGGCCCTAGAGGAGGACAGTTGGGGATACTATGGGCTGTGAGGAGCTGACTCACCTTCTCTCCAAGTTGCCCTTTTAGTCCCTGGGTCAGTAGCACCCGTCAGTCACATGCAAGAGGGTACGAGGAAGAGAGAAAGAGAGAGAGAGAGAGAAACACAGGCATCAGCGGCAAGGGCTCGCTCCCCTACCTCAAAACCCTGGCTACAGGGCTGAGATGGTGGTAAAGTGGCTTCAGCTCCTGCCCCAGCCTTCTTCTCATCCTCACCCTGGGATGCCCAAGCAAAGAGCAACTCCAAAATACTCAGTCAGGCAGGGGATAGCCCCCTTTGTTCAGGGCGGTTATTTGGAAGGGGCAGTTGCTGGTGGCAGGTAGGGTGTGGGGGGTGTTAGCAAGGCCACAGTCAGCAAACCCAGCTGTTGGTGCAGGAGGTGGCAGCAGGAGGCATCCAACCGAGGAATGGAGGGGATGCTGAACCACAGGAGAGCCTGAGCAATACAGAAGATGGGATGGAATCATCCCTCCAGCACATATGTGGTTTGCAGGGCTGTCCACCCTGCTGCGACAAGGAAAGGCCCTCAGGTATGGGGCTCAGGGAGGGTGGCTTTGCTCAAGCTGGCACCCAGCAAGGATTACCGTGAAAGCCCGCCCAAAACCTCAGGGGCTGGAAGACGATGGGAAGGACAAGGCACACACAAGAGGTTTTGACTTACCGGCCGCCCTGGGATCCCCATCGCACCTTTGTCTCCCTGGCAATTAAGACAAAAATCAAAGGCAATTGGAAACTGGTCAAAAGTGAGATTATAAAACAGCACAAATGAGCTATGCCACAGACTTGGCTTCACATTGCAGTGCAAGTGTTCAGGGATTTTGAGAGAGGGAGAGAGCAGGTTAGAGAAAAAGGAAAGTGTGTTTGAATGAGCCCGAACCTGCCTTAAAAACAAGTATAAGCCACCAGTTCACTTGTGCATATGACAAACCAGAGCATCTCACAACAGAAATGACATACGGCGACTCAGGCAGCAAAAGAGCAGCAAGAGTTTTCAATCTAACAAAGTAATAATCCCAATTTCCAACACTTGATAAAATCCAGGCCTTGGGAACTGGCTTCCTGCAGTAGCCAACTGTCACATTTTTCTCTTTGTTTTTACCAAAGTCATCTGGGTGTTAGCCTTTTATTTATAGAGTTATCACTTTAAACCAGGATACTCTTAGATTTGAAATTATGGTCCTGTCCAGAAGCAAGAGAAAAATGTGGGAAAACAAGCTGACACAGGAAAGAGCACGTCAGGAAGAAGACACAAAAGCAACTGTGTTCAGTGTCCTCTACCGCTTTGAGATACTTCCCAGTGCATTGACAGGGTGTGAACAATCCTAAGAGCAATTTGGTGAATGACTTTGGGTCAGACAACACTGAACAGAACCTTGTAAACACATAAACATGAAGATCACTGGCAATTTTCTTCAGCCACTTACCTACGAGGCAGTTTTCTGCCTCTAACAGTTAAACACTAAGCAGTTGTTCAATTTCAAATCCTGTAGATGATATATTACGAGAAACTGCATTCTTCTAGGGTTTTAGGCAGGTTCTCAGTCCCACTAATATCTGCCTTTCTCTGCCTGCCGACAGCAAGGAAAACTCCCATGTCAGCATCTTGCCCTGGGATTACTTTGTGGCTGCTGGAGAACATAATGCTGAGTTTTCCTGTGCTTCTAGTCCCTTAAATGCTGCTTTCCTCCAGAGCTGAGCTCAGGCTGATCTCCCCCACGAATTGAGGTAAAAGCTGATTTTGTTTCTCCTGGCTCTGATGTAGCTGATGCCCGAGCAGGAAGAGCCTGAGGTCGGGGCTGAGCTGTGTCAGGTCTCCAGTGAGTACCTGGTGTCAGAGAGGTACATGACGGCACCGCGTCTGGTATGTGACTGCGCAGAGTTACAGCCCTCGGAGCAATAACAGAGAAGGCAGAGCTCCCAGTAGGACAGCAAATAAATGCCAGATGTTTCTAAGGAAAGGTCGTCTGTGACAGGGAGCCAGGAAAGGGCACTCACGGGTGGATGACACCACCACGTAGGTTGGTTATGGAGTCATGTAATGCTGCCTGCAGCTCCCACATCAGAGCTAGAGGAGCATGAAAGGCAACAAGCAGCCTCTGTCGTGAGTCATTTTATTCCATCGGAGACTGCCTGTTACGGCTGTCACAGACTCCAGGTGAGCAGGGAGCCATCGCCAGGAAAGCACACAGCTGTAACCCCAAAACACACACTCCTTCCTCACTCCTATCTCACAGGCAGATACTGTTATTATGGATTTTTGCACTTGTCCCAGAGCAACTTAGACCTTTTAAATCCTGCTGCAATTAGCAAGCCCCATCAGCAAGAACACTGTGCATCTCGCCTCTCCAACCAGACCCTCAAGCTGACAAAAGCCTCTTCAAAAGTCGTGTGTTTCCCACATGCAGGAGGGTTCATAGGGATGATACTACCCTTAAGTTGGGTCCTACTAAGCTCCTGTGGTCCCTACTCTGTTACAAGCCACGTCCTGCTCACAACATGCTATTCTACATTAGGTTTGCCATGTGAGGTCACTACCATCTTGCAGCTTATGAGCCCTGAGAACAAAAGGGAAAAGTATTTACTGGGAGCCCTGGCCTTGCTGTAAGGCCCTGAAAAAATACACCAAAGTGGTGAAAATTAGCTCCAAATTCTGAAGGGAGTGCCTCGTAAAGTCACATGTAAGAGTTTAGGAAATGGAGTAGTTAAAACACTCTCCACATCTCCTTGACCATCAGCTCTGATTTCTCCAGTTTCCTAATCTCCTGTTTGTGAACTTGTTTCTCCTTCTGGCGTGGCTCTACCCACAGCTCTCTTCACGGGTTCTGAAGGTATCTGCAAGTTCACAGAGAACGAGCTAATTACAGGGTTCTTTCTTCCTTCGCTTCCATGCGCTAATTTTTTTTTCATGTATGGAATTGCTGCAGTTGCCACAGAAGTGTTGCATGTTCAGAAATGGGAGAGAATACGTCCGTGAGACAATCTTTTCTTTCGGATGTGGTCCAGACGGCAAAAAAGTCCAGGAACCTCAGGATAATTGCACAATTTCATCCTTTCCTTCCTTCCTTTGCCCCTTTTAGTCCCAATCTTACCAAATTTCTTGCATGACTGCGGATTGCCCTTGCCTTTGCCATAGCCTCAATCGACTTCAAGAATGATGTCTTGAAGCATCTGTTGGGCAATAGGAGAGTATGAAGGCCCCTTTTGCTGCTGGGGTGTTGCTCATCCATTTCCCTGGCTTGTGTCCTGTTCTGTCTAGACAACAAGCAGGGTTTGGTGCATTTCTGATGGAGATTTCTGCCCATCCCTATACTCAAGCCAGTGCTAGCATCAAGGGCTCAGCCCTGCTGCCCAACACGCTGTGTTTTGCAAGCTGGGAATGAAACATGGGAGAGACGTTGGGAGCATCAGCACTTTGGGGTCGCTATCCAGAGCGATGCGTGTGACAACCAGCCGGGAGCCCAGGTCTGTTGCTCATAAACTTGAGCTTCCATATGGTTTTAATAATGAGAAATATGGGGGGGGGTGGGGATATTTCCTATGGCAACACAGAGGACTCCTCTTGACTCTTCAGTGGTGAACTTTCGCTCACGGTGACTGAGTCGGTCTCTCTCGTCAGCCAGTCAGAAACCCCAGAGATCCCAAACGAGACAACGGTGCCATTAGCCCAAGACAAATTCCACTTTGGTTAACAATGCTCAGTCTGCCTGACTTCCTCTTGTTATTTCCATTGGCTGTATCATTCCTTGCGGCCTGTCCTGACAGTCTGCGTGCAGAGACAGGTTCAGGGGTCACAACAAGCCAGGATACAGTAGCACAGATTGTCAGCACTTACTTCTCTGGTGGTCTCATGTTGTTTCTGCCAGGCTTCAATCTTTCATTGCAATATTAAGTTTCTAACCCTTATTGCTGCAGAGAAATCCTGGAGCACTTGTCTTCCTCACCCTGCAAAGGCGCAGGCTGCTCTCCAGGAGACATCTGTGTTCACCCTTTACATTTCTCTCTGATTTCTCACTGCAATAATAAAAATAACAGCAGAACTACCCATTTTGTGCCACACCATTGGCAGGGACAACCCCAGGCAGACTCCACTTGGAGCCCCCTCCAAAGCAATGCTTTCCTCCCAATAACCCAAAGCTAATGCTGAAATACATCCACTTCAGTGGCCAGTCCTGAAAGACCCTGGGTTAAGCTCTTGCTGAAAGTTTGCATGGATTGGGGCTTCTAGGTGTAAAGCGTTTTCAGACCTTTTGGCCTGGGAGGTGCAACTTTTTGGAAGATTGTTGTCATTAAAAAGGGCTGCGCTCATGTATCTGTGGGAGTTTGCTCTATAGCGTTGCAACTTGATGAAAGGGAAAATAGGTTGTGCAGCAACTACTTCTCCTCAGAACGTCATCTGCAAACCGTTTAAGACATTTTTGCGTGAACAGACGAAAGATGACTACCGTATGTTTAACTTCTCATGTTCCTTCACAGAAACCCAGCATAGTTACTCTATAGTACATGAATATAAACCATTTCCTCTGGAAGGACTGTGCTAGAGACAATATAACTTTTCTTTGTAATCCTGAGAGATGTCGGATACACGGCCTCATTCCTTGCATTGCTGCTTCTGGTTCGCTGTGGGTCCCTTAATAGCTGTAAGAAAACTTCTGCAATAACCTAGCTATTTTCCTGAAGCCTAAATCATCTGCGCTGAGGTTTTGCATTAGCTAACATTTTGAAAAGGAAGCTGTCAACACAATTTTCCCTCTGAAATGGATAGCTGTGCAGCTCTACTTGAAGGCCCAACAGATCAGCAAGCCCTGGTGAGTAGCAGGGAACAAATCCCTCCAGCTCAGCTCCCGCCATGTGTTTGCGATCTAGCTTTCCTATTTTTTCTGCAAACATGTCTCATTCAGCATGTGGCACCCGATGTGTGTGAAGCGCGTCAGCCAGTTCCACCAGGGTACGTGGAGCTATCAGTGCCCCTTGTGTTTGCCGTGTCCCCAGCCCTGCGCTCCCTCCATCTCACACTCGAAAGTAATGATGCTTCCGAGAACAATCCCGCCCCAATACAGGTCCTGAGCACCCGCAGTACTTGCTGTTTTGGAGATCGCCAGGTGCCAGGACTGCACCAGACACCAGAGCCAGGAGACTTTGCTAGTTCACGCCCCACAAACTCTGCATCAACAGCTTCTAAAACCATAGAGGGTTTGGTACTTACAGGTGGACCTGAAAGAGGGAAGAAAAACGAACGATAATTAATTTTTGCAATGCAATAAATCCTAACAAGAAGGGCTAGATAAACACATTGCACCATCTTTTGGGGTTGACTCTGATGCTGCTTCCATCTGCTGATGTGCTTTTGCTGACTCCTTGCTCATTAGTTAAGGTATCCCCATAATTAGCAGCACTGCTTTCAGTCACCATGAGTGCAGGGCAGCTTCTGAAAGCCTGATGTTGTGAAAGTCAGGAGCTCAATGCTGTTACTTATACTCATTTTTGGTCCTTTGGCACACAGGGTTTCCCTCCACGAGTGTGACACCACTGAACAGAGAGGACTCGCTATTTGCGTGGCTTCCCTTCACATCCTGCTTGCCCCTTGGGTTTGAGGAAGTTGAATCTGGGGAGGTAAGAGCTGCTAAAACGCCTCCTCATTTTCCACCAGCATCAGTCAGTGTTCTAGCAAAGGCGTGAAAAGTTTAACAAGGAACCTACAGCTATTAAACACATCAGGTACCTTTTCTTTTTACTACAAGCTGATTTTCCTCTCTGATTCTGCCTCTGTTCCCATAGGAGCCAATCTGCCCTCTTGGAAGAAATTCCCTCAAATCCTTTGGGTTCCTTTTATTTTGGAAAGCTTTTTGGAACCTGCCAGCGCAGAGCACTCCATCTCTCCCTCGTATAGAGCCATCATACAGTATATATCAGGGCTTCAACAACATATTTCTTTCATCAGTTCCCAGAAAATTCCTCAAAATCCTGACAGATAGTGTGTGTGTGTGTGTGTGGAAATAAACCTTGCACTCACTATTTTGTGGTTTCCTCTCTGTGGGAGAAGCAAGACACACCATACAACTGTCAGGGGTTTCTACATTTTTCCATACTTTATAGAAACTCTATTTTCCTTGTTTTCCTTCTTTTCTTTTTCTATACATAAGGTGCCAAGAAGTAAGACTAAGCAGGATAACAGGCAAGCTGACAGATAACAGGCAGCAACCTCTGCTTTGCACAGGAGGCAGATGTCACAGCCAGCACCTGCAGAATACGTCGTCATCCTGAAAATGCCCCTGGCTCAAAGTCTGTAGAAGAAACTCGAGCCTCTGGATGAACAAACATTTTCCGCATTTGGAAATCTCTCTCTTAGTGTGACTCCTTCATACTGGGGACTACGGCAAATGGTTTGGCTATCAAGCTTTGGTGACCTCAAATTGCACTGTTAAACACTGCTCTTAGGCTCTGGCTCGGCTTTCATCATGGTTGATTAAAAGAAGTTACCTTCAAAGGGCACTTTTTGGTTAAAATTTTAAAAATTAATAAAGTTTAACATCTTCATGGTGACTGACAGAGTTAAGGTCAACATTCACAGCCAAAAGGCTCAACAACTCAAAACAACTCTGTCCAAATTCAGGACAGAAGATCGGAGGGACCTGGATGTGGTTTGTCTGGCAATCACCCATCAGTGGTGTTGGTGCTCAGGTCTCTATCCTACCCAATATGCCAAGTCTAAGCAACAAAAGGGTTTCTGATCAGAGAGTTCATATTGAAAGGCAAGGTCAGACTCAGATCCAGAAATTCTAATTTATGCCAGAGTGGGAAGAAAAAAAAATAAAATTTTCTGAGTCTGGCTTGGATGACAATAAAGTTCTGTGAGCGAACTGTTTTGAAGAGATTTTTGTTTCAGAGCGAGCACCCTGTCACAGGGTCAGTGCTTGCAGCTTGCCAATGCATGGACTTTATTTCCATTAGCAACGCTACAGACCCTTCATAACCCGCCCACCCGTCTGCGAGCACTTGGGGCTCTAGTGGATTACCTGAACCAAACCGTTTAGCCTAAAGTTGAAAGAAAAATTCAAAGTCAAGCAAATCCTGAGCTATCCCAGCCTTCCCAGACCAAACACAACCAGACAGCAGCATGGCCTGTAATGCAACTACTGAGAGAAAAAACCCCAAGCTGTTGTTTGTTCCAGAATCTATGTCTGCAGGGTAGAGTAAATCAGCAATGCTGGCAGCTTTGGGCCCATCAGGCCATGAACCCCACACAGATCAAAGGCAGAAGGAGTATTGGAGGCCCGTCTTTGCTATATGCCCTCTATAAAATGAACAGTTATGCGAAGGAGAGGCTGCAGAGTCTTGTGTAAACACGCATCAGCACGCCACAGGGACACAGTCTGGGCTGTAATAAGTCAATCGGCAGAGACCGTCCAGGGAATGCGCTTCAAATGCTGGGACTGTCCGCATGACCCAGGACAACGCGAAGCCCTCAGATATAATCGCTTCAAAAAGCAACATTGTCTTGCATAGTCTGGAGGAGGAGGAGGGAGGATGTCCCGAGGACAGTGGGAAGGGAGGAAGTGCTGCTATATAAGCGGTTGCAAAGTACTGGGGATTTTACAAAGTGAAATAATGCTTCAGCAAAGTGGATTTGTCATGTTCTGTCACAGTGATTAACGAGGAGGCCGAGCAGAGCTTCTAAACAGGCTCAGTCTTTAATACAACAAGAAGTAATTCAATGCACGTTAGAGGAAAAAGAGTGGGCAAAGGAGAGAGAGATCCTCGCGCCTCCTCTCTCAACATCACTAAGCATCAGTGGCCGGGCTGAGCCAGCCTCTCCCGGGCAGCACCAGCTGTGCTGTGTGCAGTACTCTGGGCTTGCCCCTGGGCAAGGGGCTGGCAGAGCTGCCCTGACCCAGTCAGGGATGCTGGCAACCCTGTGAACCAAGGGAATCATAGAATGTTAGAGGTTGGAAGAGANGACTCTCTCCAATGGAGAGAGCAAGCCTACAAGCCAACTAGGCTTCACGGGATCCTTCATGAAAGCAATACAGAATTGCAACAGTCATTGTGATGCCGCTGCGTGTTGTCCCCATGCTCCCCAACTCCTGCAATCCCAGCTGTGTAGAAAGAAGCCCAGTTGCACTCAGGTGGGCCAGACATCAATGGTGGTGAACTTCAAAGAGCTCCACAAACAACTGAGAGCCAACAGCCTCAACAGCCAACCACACCTCTGGGGGCTCCTCCTCTCCCGTGTTTCCAGTGGGCTCTGTTGGGGTGAGGCAGAGGCGGTGCTGCTTAGGAGATGAGCTAGATCCCATTTCCATGAACAGCAAGTAGAGAAGGTACAACGAGTCAACAGATCAGGGATCCAAGCTACCATGAACATTTCTAAGCCCAGCCAGCACACAGACCTAGAGCTCCCAAATCACCTCATTCCTCAGCCTAGCACAGAACAGGGAGCCCACATTTGTAATTAGCACCTCCAGATTCCGTGTGTTTTGAACCTGATCTTGCTGGGACCGGAGCGATGCTGGTGCTGGCAAGCGGGCTGCAGCATGACTGTCCGCCCACGGCGGGCAGCTCAGGAAGCATCTCTCCATGTCAGTATCTCGCTGAAAGGCACTAGAGGGCCATAAGTGACTGCGATCAGTGTTTATCCAGCTGTGGGCCTCATTGAGCAGTGGGGGACGGAGGAGGGGATGGAGCAAACATATTGGGAGTGGACGAGTGGGAGGAAGCAGCGGCCTCCTGCAAAGAGGAGACCTCCAGTGCACCTTTGAAAATGAACGTTGGGAAAACAAAGAATTCTTGTGGGGCTACCTAGGGTCTCTCCAAACATATGGCTGCTGGAAATTAGCACCATCTGCACTGTCCCTTCTCAGCTGCTCTGGCAGCTGATAGATACTTTAGATCTGATAGATACACAGATAGAAACTTTCCTTAAAGAAGCTCTGCCTTTCCTGTGGCACAAGTGAACAAATGACGCAGGATGAGCCTGCCTTATTGCATGTACAGAGGGGGCACAGCACAGAACCCTCTGCTCACTTGTCCTTCCCTGTGGCCTATTCAACCAATGACCATCTAAAACAGAACTTCCATGACTCCTTTTTTCCCCCTCACCCACACAGAGATAAGAAGCCACCCTCCATGACGTAGCCTCTTGAGGCTCAGAAGAGGGAATGCTTAGTTTTGTAAGTGGGTCATATTTATCCTGATCTGGAAAGTCCCACATCCCAGAATATCCGATCTTAAAAGCTGGATGGTATTAGAGTGGGTCAGTGTGATCTGAGACCTTCTGCTGATGGCAGAGACATCCTCCAGCTTTGGAGGCAGCAATGCTCCCTGGACTGATAGGATCATTGAAACGATCCTGTCCATTTAAGAGCATTTCCTGACGTTTCAAAAAGTGGCCATTCTTAAAAAGCTCTCAAATGCTGTTGCTTAATTCTTATTTTTCTCTAACTTCTTGAATTCAGGCAGTCCAGTATCCGCAGTGTGTCTTCCAGCCTGCTCCAAATGCTCATATACAAGGGTTGGTTTTTTTTTTGTTTTCTGTTCTATAGCTTACACAAGACAAGGAGGACAGAGAAGGAAAAGAGATGATGTTGTTGCTTCCTTGGGTCATCCTCGCTACACACTTCAGCAGAAGGGGAGATGTAAACATGTAATCCATCCCTGTGAGGAAATCCAGCCATTTCACAGACAGAGAACGCAGCCTTAGCAAGTTAGAGAGATATAGTTACTTCCTGACATTCAGGACTATGTTAATTGATAACAAGATAGCTGTGGGCAGGGAATTAGTTATGAAATGCTGATTAAAATGTCAGCAGCTCGAGTATGACCTTACTCAGGGTGGCAAGGATCTCCTTGTTCATGGCCCCACAGGTGTTCAGTGCAGTGTGACCCCTATTTTGGAACAGCCAGACCCCAGATGGGTGCATGGAGCCCAGATGGTGGGTTTGGCCTTTTTTAGAGTGGCTGTGCTGCAGTTTTCACACAACAGATTGAGGATACTTTCTAGAGACACCTTCCCTACCTCTATCAGGGGATAAATGATACAAGGGGAGGTGAAGGGAGCATTAACACAAACGAAAGGCAAAAATGCTATGTGCCTTGCCATAATTCAGTATTATTAGTTCTAGGGGAAATTAAAGACAACAGAAATATTTAAAATAATAAGAAACATTTTAAACAACAGCAATTACCCAAAGCACATCCTCCAGAAATTTTGCTTTGGGTGTTGTCAGCAAGAGCAGACGCTCTGAGTTTATAACTCCCTCCCTTGCAAAGGCCCCCAAAACATCCTCCTCTCGGCTACACCCTTGCAGAGCAGCCAGAGATTCTTCAAAGGATCACAGCAGTGTTGGACAGCAAAAAGGCTATCACAGGATTTCACTGCCAAAAAATGCGCCCAACACTAAGCTGAGGCACCAGGTTGTGTCACTCGAGCTCGCCTCCGAAATCAAATGCATGACATCACCGAGACTCTGCAGTTAATATCAGCAGCTGTTGAGGATAAAAGTCACTGCTCAGGCACTCTGAGCATCCTGGTGTACCACCATAACCACCAGCCCCCACCAAGGCGAAGGCCTCAAGCATGTCAACGAGAAAAATCCATGCCCAAATGAACAAGGTGGAGCCTCACAGAAGAATCAATGTGATTGAGCAGCTGTCTCAAAAATAAGAGAGAGGGTCTGATAGCACAGTTAAGACACAGACTCTAGCTGCATCTTCAAGCATCTGCTCATTTCAAAAAGTATCTATAAGGACGACAGGAGCCCGTGGGCCTCCAGAGCCAGAAGAATCTGATGAGGAAATTCTGAGCCAATGGCATAACCGCAGCAAACCCATTAGGCAGATTAAAGCACTCAAAGGTGAGGGTTCAAAAATAGCCAAACAGAAATATTCTGACAAACATCCAGGAGAGCCCCTTGTGAAAACAGAGAGTAAGAAAGGGCCAAGAGCAGATGGCTCAACATGATGCTGGCTGCACCCGGGATGAACACAGCACCTTGGACATGGTGCTGGGGGAGAGATGGTGGAATGGCTGACACAGGGCAGAACAATGCTCGTTTCAGGCAGGCATCCATGGGTCATCAAGCTCTTTCTAAGCAGCAAACAATTGCATTTGTCCCTGCCATGCTGAAGCACTTAGTATCACAGAAAACAGAGAAAACAAGGCTGGGAGGGGCCCCTGGGATCAGCTCGCCCAGTGGGTTTTTGCACTTTGGATCGAGAGGCCCTCTCGGGGTTTTCCAGTAGCAGTGTGGACCCCTGGATGGTAAATTGAAACCGGGTGGAGACAGTGTTCATTCCACTCTGCCACCTTCTGCCAAAGAGCCAGCCTGCCCCCGAGCTTGCAAACTGCCAGCTGAAAACCACTGCTCTTGACGATCTCCTTTCTCTTCCCCTTCTGCCTCCCCTGAGCAAACCAAACAGAGATTAAAGGATTCCTGGGGAATGAGGGGGACGCAAAAATGAGGAGGGAATGTCTTCAAAGCAACCAAAGGAAAAAAAAAAAGCAGCCTCTACCTAGTCCAGTTGGGCAAATATTTCTCTAACCTGTTGCTCTCCTCAGGGGATGGAGATGCTGTGCTCTTCCCTAGTGATCCAGTCCAGGCAATACCCGTGCCCTGACTCACAAGGCCATATTTATTATCTTTCTTAGAAAATACCCGAATTTTCCAATGTTGTTGCTTAAGTCAGTAAATGACCTCTGATGCACAGCAAATGCAAAGAATGGACTTTTTTATTTCTCCTCATTTTTGCGGTTACCTTTTATGTGTTTTAAGACTGCTGTCCTGTTGCCCACGGTCTTCTCTTGTCTTTAGACTAAACAAAACCTAATTCTTCCAGTCTCTCTGCAGAGGCTGTGTTCTCTGGACCTCTGGTCTTTCTCATTGCTCCCCCTCAAGGCCCCATTTGTCTCTTGAAGTATAGTTCTCAAAGAGTAACCTGCTCTCCAGCTCACTGTGCAAGTCAACAGCAGACAATTTGGTGAAGGCAGAAGATATGGTGTCGCTTTACCTTATCCCCAGGGTCTTAATCACAGAGGGAAACTGAGTTCCTGGCCTATCACCACCTCTGCCTTGCTCTTATCTTCCAAAATGTCACTTGTCCTCCACAAGCCCTCAAAGGCTCAGAGATTTCCCACAGCATTTCTCTAGAAAGCTGATGTCCTCGCTGTCTCATGCTCCCATAAGAAGGAAGGTCTTCTGCTCACTCCCAGGAAGCTTCTTCAGCATTTTCTTGGTGTCCTTGATAGTCCCACCTCGCCTTAGGCTCCCAGATTTTCATCTTGCATATCTATTCACTTCAAATCCATCCAGCTTTATTTTTCTTCTCTCTTGAATTTCATCTCACTGAGGAGTTATGGGGTTTTTTTCAGTTGATTCCTTCCTGTAACTCCTTTGCACTGGGACTGTTTTAGCTCATGCCTTCAACTGAGTTTCCCTGTCAGACGCCCGAGTCTCCTCAACTTCTTCCCCACCTCTTGCTCTCGAAGGACACTACCCCACTAATTCTTCAGCTCCTTCTGTGTTTATTCAAGTCCACCTCAAACACCTGGACATTTCCACAAGCACCCAGCAACTCCTGAAGGCACACACACCAATTCAGCACACTACCACTCCAATAAAACCCTACTCTTGGCAGAGTAGATGTTTGATAGTCTCTATGCAGCTACCACACTACATCCTCTAACATCCTATTCCATGCTAGGAATAAGGAATGTGGTGTCTGAAAGCTCTGGAGACCCAAACAGTTTGAAAACTGCAGCTGATTATTCAGGAGAAGCCTGACATTCCTCCATTGAGGAGCTGACCGCTCCTTCAGCACTAGGTCAGGCCCTGCACAAATCCTATTCCCTAGAGCTGCTGAATTAGAGCCACAGGGAAAAAAATCTGCTCAAAGTAAATCATGGCTGGGTAAAACAAAAACCAAAATCCACAGCACTTTATTTCCTGTTGAAAATTACAATCTCATAACAGTCAACTGGGAAAAATTGAAAGTTGGAGCTTACTGTAATAATGATTTAAGTAAATTCTCTGATCACGCACTTAAAATGCAAATGATACATTTTACTCACTTGTAAAATTGCATAGATTCATTTTCTTCCTATATAATTTTTGCAATTAGCAGCTGATTTAAATATCTAATGTACTGTTACTTTCTCCCCTCGACCCTCCCAATTCTTCTTATTCTTCACCCTTTTCCATCTGCTAACTCTTTTCTTCTTCCTTCCTCCTTTCAAAATACTTTGCAACTTTTATAACAGCAAATTCTGTCACCTACCCAGGGAGGAACAAAAGAGCATTGTCTTCAATTTATCTTTTAATAGACTCCTTCCTCAAATACCTCATGGATTGCCAGTACTGTCTTCCAGACCCTGTCTCACACCCTTTTGAGTTATGAAAATGTTTGGGAGGGTCTTTCCTTTAACCGAGACATTTTGCCACCCGAGATGATTGATAGCTCCCAGCTACCACTAATTACCCTATCAGCAGTTGGACATAAGCCTAGCCACAGCGCTCTTCCTCCAGAGGCCGGCCGTGAGACCTGTCACTCATTATCCCCTTCGAGGATGGAACAAACTGACTAATTAGCAACACCATAAATTCTTTCTTCAGGGTCTTTCCTGACATGCTCACTGCCTTGTTTCCAAACAGAGCATGTGGAGGAGAGCGGGGCCGATGCTACTACTTTGAAAAAGAAAAATGTGACAGGGGTTTCTGAGCCCAAAGCAGGGTTTTCTCAGTGTGTTTTTATTGCACAGGAAGAGGAGAGCATTCATTCATTTGTTCCTCCAAATTTAGCTGATGCTTTCTTAGCATGTCTCAAACTCTGAGAGGTTTGCTTAGCTTGGCTACCCCCGTGCAGGTTCTGCCAGGTCAGAGCCAGGCTATGGCAGCAGGCACACATGGAGACAACCCGGTTGCCCTGGCTAACAAGGAGAAAAACATTCCTGGCTTTCCTTACCTAGAATGAACTGAGCGTGCAGATCCCTTCCCTGTCACCCAAACCAGGTGCTTCACACTACAGAGAGAGCCATCGGACTGGAAAGGCAAAAAAATTACCCCGACCAACTGTTGCCTCCCTGTTGATCATGGTCTGGAAAGCACTCTCATCTTCTCAAACTTGACTCAATGAATAACTTGGCTAAACTCTGTCAGGACTTCCATCTTCTTTGGAAATGGAGGACTTATTACAGGGTCATTATTTTTCAAGGTAGCAAGAGATCCTACAATAATTTCAAGAAGAAAAGAGAGCACAATGAAAACTGAAAAGAGATCCTTTTCCCCTTCCCCCGGAGCAAAGGAAAAATAATCTGGAGGAAAAACAACAAAGTTTAGAATCTAGTTACTCTGAAGATTTGCCTCCAAGTCAAAACGAAAGACTTTGAGGACATGAGGGGGGAAAGGGCATTGTATTTAGAGGGAAATTTCTCCAAAGTATATAGGCTGGCTGGTGAACGTACCCGGTGGGGACAAACACCTGGCAAAAAAATTGTCTGGGCTGCTCAGCCCAAAACCCTACCAAAAGAGAGCTCCAAGACCCACCAATGGGTCTCAGGCCCAGTCAACATAGATTTAGGAAAGGAAGGTCCTGCCTGACCAATCTGATTTCATTCTATGACTGGGTGACCCGCCAGGTAGATGAGGGGAAGGCTGTGGTCTACCTAGACCTCAGCAAAGCCTTTGACACAGTCTCCCACAGCATCCTCCTAGAGAAGCTGGCAGCCCATGGCTTGGACAGGTGCACCCTGCGCTGGGTTAAAAACTGACTGGATGACCGGGCACAGAGAGTGGTTGTGAATGGTGCCACATCCAGCTGGTGTCCAGTGACCAGTGGTGTCCCCCAGGGNGGAAGTTGTAGACAGGTGGGGGTGGGGCTCTTCACCCAGGCAATTAATGACAGGACAAGAGGGCACGGCCTGAAGTTGCATCAGGGGAGGTTTAGGTTGGATATTAGGAAGCACTTCCCCACGGAAAGGATCATTAGGTGCTGGAATGGACTGGCGAGGGAGATGGTGGAGTTGCTATCCCTGGAGGTGTTTAAGGAAAGATTGGATGTGGCACTTAGTGACATGGTCTAGCTAGGTGTTGTGGTGTTGGGGTCATAGGCTGGACTTGATGATCTCAGAGGTCTATTCCAGCCTCAACGATTCTATGATTCTATGATTCAAAACTGCCAGATTTCCCTGTGTAGGGAGCGGGGGGGAAATGGGAAGAGCAACTCCCACCTTCTCCTGTTTCCCCAGAAAAAAACAAAACACAACACATCTGCTATAAGCCAATAGGTCACCCATAAGCAAGCGATCACCACATACATGAATTGAGGGTAAACTAAGAAATGCGAAGCTACATCTTTGAAACATACACACTTCTTTCCCCTTCTTGTTTCCTTCTGGTTTTAAGCCCACGATAAATGACATTGCGCAGGGGATGACAAAATAGCCTCACAATACAGCAGTTTCTCCCCAGGTTTCAGACAGGTCGGGGTCAGGTCCATTGCTCTCTGGTGAGCAGAGGGCTGAGATGTGGCTCCCTTGCTCTGGCCAGACCCATAAGCTCTGTGGAGCTCTTTGGGGGTTTCAACCCCTCTTTTATTTGTGTGACACATATACAGTAGGGGGAGAGTTAATCTGTAGGCAATGACTACCCTTATGGGAGACATAACTACTTCCTCTTTGCTGCCAAAATCCCTCTAATAAGGAACTAACATTTAAAAACTAAATAAATTTTTAAAAAAGATAAAAAAATTCCCAGCCTATTGTGTGCTTTAGCTCTGTTAGGGACAAGGCCAACACACAACTCCCAGCAGCTGCTCTTGCCTCCAGCAACATCTCCTCCTTTGAATGGCAGTGACTGAGGATAGAGGAGGACAAGCAAAGAGCAGCCGCTGGGATCTGGCTGCATCCACCCGGTGCCACATCCCAGTACCAGGTTCAGCCTCAGGAAGACCCCTTTCCAAAGGCACAGCATGGCCTGCAGCCCCACGATCCTCTACCTGCTGCTGGTTGAGCTGCACAAGAGGAGCCTGGTGTGGATGGGATTGCTGGGTGGTCCCCAGAGTAGCGCACATGCTGCCCGGAGCAATACGAAATCATAATAAACAAGTCCCTCGCACAAAGCTCTGTCAGTTCAGATTCCAGTTCAGCTGATATAATCTTCATCTTCTCTTTAAAAGAAAGGAAAAAAAAAAAGGAAAGCAAAAAGAAAAAAAAAAAAACAGACATCCTAAGGGAGAGGAGTGAGGCAAGCGATAGATTGATACTGCCCGTGTGCGTCTCAGCCCCCCAACCCCCAGCGTGGGGAAAATGTGCTGTTAATCAGCCACCCCCACCCCAGGGAATACGCTGATTTAATTACCTCCTGCTCACACAGTCCGGCTGTGATGCCGCTCACCCAAGGCATCACACGAGGAAGAAACAGACACCAAGCCTCGGCAGCCAGGTTGGAAGCGGATGGGCAAGCAGAGCAGGAATGACCCTGGCCCCGGTCTGAGGAGCAAGGGGGTGGACTAGTCCAGGGAGCGGACTGCCTCCCAAACCCATCCATGCAAGAGGTAGAGGTAAATAGCACCAAAGGGCACATTACTGCCCCACCAGAGTTACGAGCACTGCAGAGCTGTGGATGTATCAAGGAGTTGCCTTTGCCCTGTCTAAAATACCACCTTATTTTGGGGGAGAAATAGAAAAGGTTGCAACAAGCAACAGGGGAATTTCCAGCTAGGAAAGGGGAGAAAAGCCAGATAAAATGAAGGGGAGATGCAGTGAGCAGGCATCATGCCACAGTTCCTCTCCTCACTAGCTGCACGGCACAGACCTAACACATGAGCATGTCTCTCCAGCCCTCCGATCATCAGGCCACTGGCATTTCGATGCGTTAATCTAGGATGCGCCAGAGCATCGCTCCAATGCAGGCAAATATTTTCCAGGGCTTAAATTTCACAATGCTTATGACTGATTGTCAAAGAGGCTGCGCACAGAGGGGCAGAGACCTGGTCCAGCTCCTGGAAGAGGAGAGCTGTGTCAAGTGCATCTACCTCAAAGCAACTCACTGGACAGTCGCTCTCAAGTGGTTTCGGCACAAGACTACGGGTTCCTGCTCTCCCACCTGGGAGGCAGCCGGGATGTTTAATAATTAATGGCTGGCAAGAAAAGCGTTGCTGCGCCTTTAACAGCTGCCAGCGATGGGAAACTCATTGGAGTGTGTGTTCAGAGGGGAAGAAGGTTAAGATGATTAACTGGTGCTAACAAGTTTAGGATGTGGAAGAAGTATTTTCTTGGATGTCCATCAAAGAGAGGATTGAATGTTCCCTGGCAGTGGAAGAGGGGAGGAAGAGCAGAGAGTGGGTGGTATGTGTTTAACAGATGAAGTTTCTGCCTCCTGAAGCTGCCCATCCCCACATGATGCAACCTCTTCTTTTTAAACTTCAGTCCCATCAGCCCTACTTGTGGCACCAGCCTGGCACGGGCGCTGAAAGGCGATCTGGGGGGGAGGAAAGCCAACCCTCTGCTCTTCCTGTTGATCCACACCCTGGGACACCCTTTGAGCACCGGTGGATTGGCCTGGCCCATGGTCCCCGAAGGGCGAAGTTAGAGGCGGATGGATGCCCGGAAGAGCTGAGAGAGAATTGGGTATCACAGCACCGAAACCTGACTCCCTAGAGAGGAGGGCACCTCCTGGGCCTCACAGCCCCGCTGCAAAATCCCGTTCTCTGCCCGTCGTGATGCCAAACCACTGGGAGAGCCAGCAGCCTGCATTTTACCTCCTGGTTGCCCTCCAGTGTGGTGTGGCAGCAGCTAACATGAGCCCTGGAGCAAACTCCTCTTGCAAACAGCTTCAGAGTAAGCCGCTTGGCGCCTGCAACATCCCCCTTGGCCCATCCTGGGTATTTTCGGTGCTCTTCGCTGGTTGGCGGGCGCCCACGCTTTGCGCAAGGGGCTCAGTTGCTGCCGGGCACTGCGCCTTGCTGTCAATCCTGGCGGCCAGTGCGACTCGTCCTCATTCCTCCGGCCACCGCAAAGCTGCCAGGATGGGCAGCACACGCGAGACCCGCGTCGCGAGACCCGGATGTGCGTCAGTGGCTGACGCAAACCAGCCCAGCCATGTGCATACATAGCACAGGCCTGGAAGAAGAAAAAAAAAAAAAAAAATCCTCCACCCTGGTAGCGCACTCAACGCTTGAATCAAAGCCGTCGTCGTACAGTAGCAGAGCGTAATGTGCTCTTTGGGTTTCCCCAGCCAGCTGGGATGTTTTTGCCTTGCTTTGTCAAGGCGCTGATTTATGCCCATATGTACCATATACATTGTAAGCGCAGGCACGCAATGGTGTAAACACTCCTACAAACATCTGTACACAAAGCCATCAAATATGCAGAAGCTCCCTGCTGCAGTCCCTTGACATGCTTTGGGCTGGAGCCCACCATGGCAGGTATCTGCTCCTGGGCAGTGCTGCGCATCCCCCAAAACCTGTCTTTCCCGTGCGTGTAGTCCTTGATGTTTTTCTCTGCACCACACCCTCATCTGAGGAAGAAGTTAGTTTAGTCCTGGTTTGGGATGGAGGATGGTCATACCAAACAGCCACGGCTTATCCAGGGTAGGGGTAAAACATTTGGACAATAACATGCAAGCATCAATAAAGCCAATGCCTGTGCCACCAGGACACGACTGTTCACCCGTTTGCACCTTTGGGGAGAGCTCAGCCTCCAGAGAAAAAGACTCACAGTAATTCGGTGTGTTTGGGGGAATTTCCTTCCACTTTCCAGACAGTTTAAAATAAAATAAAAATAAATCAAAGAAAGCGCAGAAAAAGACAAAAAGAGGAGACCCAGTGTCCAGCAGACAGGCCTGAACACAGCAAAAGGGAATTACACAAACAAGCAGATGGGTATAAATAAACCGGTCACCCTCTTGCAGAGCACTTGCGCCCATCATCGTGCCTCAGCACATTCCCTTTTTAATGCAGTGACTGTTTCTGACCATATTTTGGGAGAAGAGGGAAAGGCAGAGGCTTTTACCTTCCTAAATCTCTTGGATTGATAGCACCATAAGCATTTGAGCTGGCACATTTTGCAGCCCGGGTAGCACCCACAGGTGTATTAATGGCTTACACCAGCTCTCCTGGTCTTCACTGGAGCAACAACAGCAGGTTCATTAAAATCAATTAAATACTCCTTAATAAAGTCAGTTTAAATCCCAAATGCAGACTAAGCCAGATGGAGTTGATGCTCCCTCTTACTATCCCTCAGCCGCAGATGTGACAACCTCCAGGTGACAAAAGTCAAGGCCAGGGTGAGTCCCTGAGCCGCTCGGGGCAATTTTTTAAGAGTACTGTTGCCTGTGTGTTTGGAGAAAGAGAGTTAAGCGACCATACAAACTGTTTGTTTGTTTTCTTCCTGAATTGTTCATCCCCGTCTATTCATAACTCCCCCCAGAATCCCTGGAATTCATTGTGTGGTCTGCATCTTCAAAACAAACGAAACAACAGTATGTCTAAATCAAACAAACCCCAACCCAACATACAGCCGGCAGGCCAGGGCGCATGAGCAACCTTCGAGGCCTGAAGTGTGTGTATACTTGGGAGGGCCCAAAAAATGTGGAGCGGGGAGGAAACACATTTAAATTTCAGGGAATAACAGAATTCCCAGAGAGATTTCTTATAAAGAAAGTGGGGGGTGAGGGGAAGAGGAGATGTATTTAAGCAATGATTATGCTGCAATTTTTCTTCCAGATGTGCCATGGGGATGTCGTGCCAGCAAATTCCATTTTCTGACAGGACGATGTGCTGCTCTGGCTGTGGCGGTGCCGGATGCCTGCCCACGGCAGCCCAGGGGCTGCTCCCTTCAGCCAGTGGATCTAAGGGAAAAGGGCAGTTCTTATGGCAAGGAGTGGCTGCTTGAGGCAAATTTCCTTCCCCTCTGCCCCAATTTTTTTTGTTAGAGATTGTCAAAAATCTGTATTGAGACACTTTTAAAGCGGAAAATAACTTTTGCATAGTCAGCGTAGAAAATTGTGCTGACTGATCATCCTGAAAAGGGGTCAAACACAAAACCATAACATCTCAACTAATTCAATGCACCTCCTGACAAGTTGGCCACAGGGACTGATGCTTCACCACACGCTCCCACCTCACATACCTCATGGCTCTGAGCCAGGACCACCAACACAGCCAGGGTGGCCTTTCCACACCCTCATCCCATGCCAGGGAGCCCAAGCACTTCCATCTCTTGGGGCTCACCCATGGGTTCAAGCTTTTAATCTTACAGGAGATTAAAAGATGTGTCTGAGCAGCCCCAGAAAGCTGAAGAAATGATCGTGTTAAAAATGACAGCAAGAAAATTAAAAGCCACAAAAATAACCTGATGAGAGGCAGAGCACTCCGACTGGGACAAGCCAGGAGTTGGGCGTTAACCCCCTTTTTGTCTCACTTCCCCAGAGGTATTTGGGGAAGAAATAAGAATCTCAAAGGAGAAATAGATACATCCACTCGGATGCAATCTCATGCCCGGGTGCTGCAGGGCTGGGGGCTCAGCGTGCGCTGCCCAGAGGTCTGCCCCTGCTGCAGCCATTCCCATCAGCCCGTGTCCCGCCCTTCCCAACATTTCCTCCCTCTGCCGGGCCAGGCAGGAGTCGGGATATAGGAAATCCTGCTGCCTACCGGCAGCTGACCCTCCCGGCTCTGGGTGACACATCCTGGATGGGAGCCAAAGCCCCACACCATTTCTTACTGGCCCCCTCCAGCAGCTGCTGCTGTGCCAAGGGGTCCAGCTGGCACTGGAGGGCTGGATCCAAGGGGGTAAGCAGAACGCATCTGGATTGACTGTGCACACATCGTGTGGCCCACAGCCCCTGGATGCAACTGGGGCCACCACGGCACTGTTGCTCTCGTGGGCAAAGAGGGAAATAGCAGCAACGTTTTTGAGTTAGGGCAGCTACTGCTGGTATTCCTGTAAGATCCTACAGAGCTGAAGAGAGTGGCCAAGCGACTTCCCCTGCACCCTGAGCCAGGGCAGACAGGGGACATGAGTGAGGTTTTGTATAAGGAGAAGTGCCCAGGGGACCTTCTCTTGCAAAACCTCGAAGACAGTCCTGAGAGGACCCCAGGTCCTGACCAGTGCCAAAATCCTTGTAGCTGCCCCACACCAGCCTCCAAGTCCCTGTCCCAGCAGAAGACACATAGGTTTGTGACGGAGTTATGCAACCTCCCTCTGACCACCAGTCCCAGTCCCTAGGAACTCACTGGGCTGGAGCTGTCTCCTCCCACAGCCCAGCTCCCTCGTCTACCCCTGACTGCTGCCATGAGGAGGGATGGAAAAGCCATTCGGCATGGCTCTGAGCTGCTTCCCCGCTTGCATGGCTGACCACCTCCAGCACTGCAGGCTCCCAACCTGCCCAAGGAGAAACCAGACCAAAACAAGCATTGCGGGGGCAGAAGGAAAGGAGTCAGCCTTTCCCCCCCCCCCCCCCTCTTTTTTTTTTTTTTTTTATTTTTAAANTTTTTAAGGGATATTGAAGACAGGAGCTGGGCGCCAGCAGAATGAAAAACAGCCATGTGGGGACTGTGAAAATAGGAGCTGAAGAGCAAAAGATAATAAAGAGAGTCACAGTATATAAAATACACAAGATCCCACCTCCGCCAAGAAAGCTGTGAGAAGGGGGATTGCTGTTAATCTCTAGCTGTTTGAGACTGTCCAGGCAGACAGGGTCTGGATTAGACCAGAAAAGTTTAGGTTTTCACTGTCAACCTGAAATACAATGTTTTTCTCTCACAGCATTTTGTTATTATGTGGCAGAGATCAAGGGAAGTCAGCTGGCCGTGAAAGGATCTTCCCACCTCAGGTACCTCTCCTGAGCTCTCAGCCACACCCAGATCTCATCTGGAAAAGAAACATTTCCCTTATCTGAGCAAAAGTCACAAGGGGAAGCTCTCTTCTCGAAATCAGATCTACAGTCCCACCAGCATCTCCTTAGTCCCAGAGAAGCTCCCCAAATCTCATCCGAGCATGCAACAACCTCGAATCAAAATCTATGCTGAGCTCCCTGTCCACACTTGTCCCCAGTGTAGCACAAGGTCTGGGGTTTGTGGGTGCAGTCTTTGCTGCCATTGAGGCTTCGGGGTCATTTTCCAACCCTATATGAAGTCGTCCCAGATCCAGCTGGCCAATAACAGAGGCAGAAGGAATCACACAGGTTATCTAATGGACAAAGGGAACTGAGTCATTAACTACCCAGGAAGGTTGTGCTAACCCTGGGGGTTGTGTCCTCCACACAGAGACACCGATGGAGAACCCCACTGCGACCTCTGAGCTCCAAAAACACAATGCCAAGGAGGGACATCTCACTCACAGGTAGTCACACCCAGCCCCGGCCTGTATGATCTGAAGTAGCAGCTTCCCAGCCAAAGGAAACTTACATTTCCTTATCGTTGGCTATAAATACAGCTGTGCCGTTTTCCTGACCACGTTATTCCTATCGCTCACTCTCAGATAGCCGCAGCACAGTCACAGGCTTCACAGTCTTCTTGAGCTCCCCTCTTCCCAGCTCTTCCAAACCATTTACGTTCACAACCCCTCGTTGTCGTGAAGCTCTTCTATGGCAAAGGGTGACCCTGACCCTGCCCGGAACCTCCCCATCCGTACTGAATGGGTCAGCAAATGAAGTTCTTTTCCTTTTCCCCTTCTTTGCCATGCAGGGACCTGGCTCTCAGTTAAGGATGAACTCAAATGTCACTTCTGATAAACATTTATTTTTGTGAGGAACATGATGTGTTTCTGGGCGGTGGAGCGGGCATGCGCCAAGTCTTGCAACATCTTGACGGTTCTCAGTGCTTCTGAATACCTTGGTCTCCCGCAAGGGTCATGTTGTCTGGTCCTTTGGGTATTTTAAACAAAAGGGAAAAAAATGCATTTGGGAAAAGGATTTCCAGGATCTTGGGCTGGAAGAGAGACCATGTTGAAACAGCACAAGAGTGCTTTCAGGTGGTCTGCGTTGCATCAGCCTGGAGACTGAAGGGAAACAGCCCGAAGAAAAGGGGCTGAGATGAGACAACGGTTGGCCGAATGTGCCTTCACCTCTGCACTGCTCGAAGCCAATCAAGACTTCACTTGCCACGTCACCACCACCTTTGGACCACAGCTTTGTTTCCCTCGAGGGATTAGCTGGCAGAGGAGGGGAAATTTTTACAAATACTTTCTGTGCCCGTAGGATATATGATGAAGACAAGCAAATTTCACAGGTGAAAAAGGAAGCCTGAACCTTTATGAGAGATTTATTGTTATTGTTCTCTTGAATCAAAGCTGCCCTTCAGAAACACTATGAGTTTAAGGGAATGAGCAGGTACACAAGTGTTACAAGAAATCCAGCATCAACTGCTGCTGAGGCTTTACAAGGGATATGGATATCTGCAACCAACTGGTTCGATCTTGATGCTGAAATGCTTGGGCAATTCATCTATCACACTCATGGTGGAGGGGATCCCATTCAGATGGCCACAAACTCCAGTTAATCTCTTTTTTCTCTGCTCTGCATTCAAGTTCTAAGTTTCCTCCTCCAGGCTGGCTCAGAAACACCAGGAGGATATTCATTCCTGTGGTTTTATGGCATTTATATGTCAAGTCTAGGCAGGAACTTGAAAATGGAGTAGTGCTATGATTTGTGTTCCCATCGAAGGGAAAAAGATTGAAATTTAACAACAGTTGAACTTGGGTTTGATCTGATCATTGGAAAAGTAGTGCTTAAAAGACATTTCATTTGTACTGTCTTTTAAATTTAAATAGTTTCTGTGTAATTTTGTTGTTTTTTGTTTTTTTCCCTGGGACTAAAAATAAAGTCCAACAATCCTGATCTGGACTAGTCAAGTCAGGCATTTTCCAGTGTTCTACAAGTCTGGATCCTGGATTTTAGTTCTTTTCCATCACAAACCTGTATAGATTTACCTCTGACTTTTACGAGCTGCTACCTTACAAATCCATTTTAGTCCGACAAAAGACGGTACATCCTATGTCTGTACACAGGTCTAAATACACTGATTTTTAGAGAATATTACCTACAGCAGACAGCCTCCTTCATCGTTTCACCCATTGTTATCTCGGTATTGACCATACTTAACATTTCAATATGAATGCCACCAGACATTGTCGAACTCACATTGGGCACCAAAAAGAACCAAAAGAGAAAGCACAGAAAATGGAAATGTCATTTTCAGATGCTCAGCCAGACACAACTTTCCCTGCCTCTTTCTTTTCAAGACGAGCTTCAGCTACTCAGTTTGGATACCCACATTGAAACTCCCCCAAAGCTTTGACTTTGGATGTGAATGGTAGCTGGCACTTTTTTATTTATTCTTTTTTTACACAGTAAAATGCATCAAAAGACAATGAGGAAAGCTGAATTATTCAGAGCAATGGAATGAAATGCCACTCACAAATGGTTTTTCCATAGCAATTTGTCACTTATTGTATTGAAACCACTTCAGAAGGCATGTCTCAAAAAGCCTTTTGATATTAGCATGATTAAAAACATAATGCAATTAAGCAATCCCATAATACTTCCATATGTTATATGAGCAGGACCTTGAGTGACCACTTCATTCAATCCCCTGATAAACAGCTACTTCTAACAGAAGGCTGCAATTCTTCAAGATGCCTCAGATAGTTGTGTAACACCCAGGCATTCTAGCTCACCAAAATGTAGCCCCTCAGCTTTGGTGTTGGGTCCAGCCTACGCGTTTCAAACCCTCTCAAGTCAGCCAAGAACGACACACCTCCCAAGAGCCATTCAACCCACTTCAAAACTGAGGATTAGACTGAACAGGAATATTTGCCCTCTAGATGTAGCTCTCTCTCTTTGTTGACTATCTAGATGTCTACCTGGTTGTCTACCACTTTTCCTTCTGTTTCTGTCACACGTGGAGTTAATATCTACACATATCTCCACATTGAATTCCTATACCTCAAGCACACTGCTACTTAAGTACATGTAACTTTGTCTTCATATACCACACAGCATCAAAAAAAAACCACTTTCAACAAGATGTAGATGAAAAAAGGCCCTTCCATGGCCAGATCCCTACCTGCCGGGCAGTTGCATCGCTGGTGTGTCTCACGAACTTCTCGATGTCTCGGCAAGTGGAACTTTAATTTCTATCAAGGGAGGAAAAAAAGAGCAAAAAGATGCATTAATACTGTTCAAACCAAAGCCTCAGATTCTTGGAGAAGTGGGACTGGGTCCCACTGCCCAAGTGGAGGTGGGGGAGAGAGAGCAGAACAGTTTGGGAAAGAAGAAAGGCATTAAAGTTCATAGTCTTCAACTATGTGGGGTTTGTTGATTGGAAGCAGGCTGCGGGAGTTTCATAATGGCCTCCAAATGTGGTCCTCCTGACAGGCATTACAAAATCAAGAGCCAGCAAATAAAGAGGTGACTGTGTCCTCATGATAAAGTCATGTTTTTCAGAAGACCCACTCAGCAGATGAAAAAACATCAATCTGAAACAGCTACTCTTCCTCCTTATGCTCATGGAGACACCTGGATGAACAGAATGGTCCTGCTGAAAAACTGCAGCTGAAAGGTGGCCTGAAAATAGCAATAGCATTTCCTGAAACCTTCAGAGGCTGTGAAGCATATTTTTTTCTCCAAGTGCAGAACAAGACAAAACCTATCTAGAGCTTCCACAAAGTGGAATCATGTCAAAATGTTCATTTCCAATGAGTCTGGTTTTTTTAATAGTGCCATCATATAGGTCTCCTGCTCTCCAGCCCCATCTGTATATCTCTTGAAGGGGCAATAGAGTCTACCTAAGGCCACCACATCTCCCCTCATTGGGAGGGGAGATGTGCCTCCCAATTGACCCACGTCCTGAGCAAAATGCACCTTAGGGACAGCACCCACACCACCCCTTTATTAAAATAACTGTGATTTAGTGAAGAAAATGCAAATCAATCCAAAGAAGTTATTCATTAATGCCTGTGAACGACACTTGGTTAATGATTTGAGCTGTTTTTAGAAGATTGAGTTCTCAGGGTGCCTGTGCTCAGGAGTCACTCCCTCTTCCCTTCCAAACCTCAAGCCCAACTGTTCATTCTGGTTGCACTTTCTTATTTGTCCGACCTACTTCATGACCAGGACCAACATTTCGAAAGAGAGATTTATGTTGGACTCAACAGAAGGCCATGTCCAGAATCGCATAAAGATGACTTGATTTTCACAAATAAGCGAGCACGTTCCTTCAAGAAAGCATCAGCTTGGGGGAAAATTTCTTGTACAGATGAAAAAAAAAAAATAAAGCAACATATTTCTGCCTGGGATGATGGAAGGCAGGACTGGCTGGAACGCTTCCATTTTTCACTTTGAAAGGATTGGCTTCCTTCTTGCAAGTCAAAATCAGCAAGGGTTGTTGTGGCTGACTAGAAATTGGATATTTTCAGAGGTTTTCTTTTTGCACGATAGACTGAAATGTTTTGATAGCGAGTCGATTTGATACCGGGGTGAGGAGAGGGTTTCACAGGAGGAGAATTGCCAGTTCCCATATGGCATTTGATCTGTGTTTACCCTTCTCAGTTTAAAAGCACAGATACGTAAATCTTTGCATTTAGGCACATTCCCATTTAGCTGCCACCCCAGATGGCTAGGCTCTGCAGCACTGCCTGGTTTCCAACACTTTGTGCTAATGGTCAAACACAGGCACAAATAGGACAGCAGAGCCTTTATTTGGATACTTGGACTGGTATGTAGACATCAGAGTTCTCCCTTCCATCTACACATGTGCCAACCAAAATGTCTGAACACGAGACTGACATATTTGGGTGGGGTTCCCATATTTGGCAATTGGGCTTTGCACAGGAGAGGGGTGATGGCTCACACAGGTAGGAGCAGAAAGTAAATTCCTAAGTAATGAGGGCTGGGGAAGAGAGTAAAGAGAGAGGAGCAGCATAACTGAACTTCTCAGAGAAGTGATGACCCAGCAAGACTTGAACATGGCCGGGAGAGCAACAGGAGTGGTAGCACTTCCCCATGACTTTATCTTCAGGGTCAGGGTAGTGGAAACACCTGGGACAACTGAAATAGCCTTCTCAAGGACAGGGGCCTCGCCAGAGGGAAGCGAGGGTGCTGCTGGGAGCATAGCCCTCGCACCAGTACTGGGCAGCTAGCAGGCATTCACTGGCCATCATGGTACCTCACTGGACCCCAGAAGCTCTGCACATCCCTGGGGACTGCAAAGGGCAGTGGTGCCATGGGATTGCTCCCTTTTGGTGGGAGGCAAAAACCTACCAGGAATTAGGAAGCGCCTGGAGTTCTGTTTCCTGCACAATCTATTAAATAAACATTGACTGCAACAGAAACAATCCTTGGCTTTCTAGAGACCTCAGTTCAACTTTGAGTTGAGATTGCAAAACAAAATGAATACCTGGCCTTTTCTGTTTCCTTTATTACCACTGTGCAAAAATACCACGGGAAGGTGGCTTTGCTCAGAAGAGCGAAAAGAAAGGGTGTTCCTCTAAAACTGGTGTTTCCAAGAGGCGACTTCCATTCCCAGGTAGTAATAAAACCATTCAAGTTTAGAGCATGGTTAATTTCTGTAAGCAAAATTGAAAGAATGTCGCCTTTGGGAATTTAGTGTTTGCAGTCTCCTTTCTGTGATCTGGGGTTTGCTTTTTTTATCCTGAGAGACACCTAAAGAGCGAAACATCAGAGCAGTAACTGGCTAGTTCTTGCCCTGGCAGAAAAGCTGATAACACTTCTTAGAGAGGACTGGCTTGTCAGTAGAGCTTGTCAGGTTTTTTGGTGACATAACAGATGCACCTTCCCCCTACACTTACAAAAGTGTCTGAAAAAGCCTTTTTCAGCACTAGGACCAGAGATGACTGGTTCCTTCATGAGGCCTGTGCATTTCTGTGTCTTCAGGGAGCCATCACACGTCACTGAGTCCAGAGGGAAGGGAAAAACCCTCTATCTGCAAGAGGGCAAGGCCAGGAAGGTCAGGCTGAAATGTGCTGGGAATGGGCAATAAAGCCCAGATGGGCTTCTCCGGTGGGTTTTCACTTGCCACTAGCTGGCTTAGATAGACAGAGCAGTGAAAGTGAGACCTCTTCTAACATTAAAGAACCACTGCTGTGGCCTCCTAAACCTTGGCATGTGCCCGTCTGTTTTGGATGGGTGCTTGAGATAAGGTGAGAGAGAGGGCACTTCTTGAAAGGGAGCAGATTAATAGCTCTTTAGCAGAAGTAGTTGTTTGCAGTCACCTGGGGAGGTGAAATCATTTCCCACCACTATCTCCAGCAGCTAAAAGAAACATGTCTCAAGTAGATAATCTATCACAACCATCAGGAGGATTTCAAGGGCGGGTGGTTTGTTAACTCTTATTGTTTTATCTCCAATTTCACTGTTTTTTCTTAAAGGTCCAGCTCCTGGAATCACAGGACCATGGGGCATAGAGCAAAAGCAAGCAGCAAGCCCTCCAAGATGGAGCAAAAAGCTTGGAAATAACACCATCTAGGCTCAAAGATCACAAGCAACTGAAAGGAAATAGGACTTAGCTACCAGAGAAATTGGAAGGAAAAAAAAAAAATCAAATCAAATATATGTCATGATTTCGGAGTGAAAAATGCCATGGTAAAGCTCAAGGTAGGGGATGTTTAGAGCAATCTTTCTGACCCTGGAAAGCAGAATTGAGCAGTATGCTTTGAGATACTGAAGCAAATGGAGGAAAAAAAAGAAAAGCTTTAAGTCAGGAGGGACAGGGAATTTTCAGATACCCCTCCTTTGCAAGTAAGGAAAGAGTCCCAGGGAAATGAGGCTACTGGGAAAGCAGTGAGGATCAATGCTCCCTCCCCACCCTCCCATGGCACAGCCCCTGAAAGACATGAAAGAATAAAGCACTAAAGACATGAAAAAATACCTTCAACACAAGCCCATGAGAGGCTGAGCACATTCATCATGGGGCAGAGGGGCAGCTGACCTTCCCCCAGGCTTTACAGGCTAGCTGCTGTTGTATCACACACATACGCTTCTGTTCCTACAAGCACACAAATTCTGATTTTTTTTCCTAGCAGCAGCACTGAATCCATCCCACTCTCCACTCTGATGAGCTTTTGGCAAATGTTATCCCAGCATGGGAAAGGACCGTGTTTTCATCTTTGGAAAGCTTTGTCTCTCCTAAAGATGCCAGTAGTGAGTTTATTTGTGCTCTTTGTATGATTTTATGATGTCCCATAATTGCAGAGGAATTGCTCTGTGGAGCTAAAGTTCTCCCTGAACTACCTGTTTCTGGCCCATTGTGCACAGAGGTTTTTCTGGATAACTTAGTCAATTTGTGTTGGTAGAAAATTCCCGTCTGAGAATTTCTCCACGCCATAGAGGTTTACACAGTAGCAAGTGAAGCTGCACTGGTCTGGGAAAGCATCAGCTGCCCTCTCCTTGCTCAGCCTGAACCAAGATGGAAACGCTACCACAGCCAGCCATGGCTGCTCCAAAACTGGGCTCTGAGACTGGGAAAACATCCCCACCAGCTGGCTTTAAATTAACATTTTAAACAAACCAACTCAGCTCCTCTCTCTGCCAGCTTGCTTTATTTTGGCTTGTCTGGAAGAAGGGCACCTAACAGGACTTTGGCATTTTGCACTTTTCAGTGGGATCTGTAGGATGTCCCCATGGCTGCTCACACGCCCTTGGGAATCTCTGGGGCACACTTGGGCACAAACACAATACAGTCTGGAGGGCTCCAGCTCCAGGCACAGAGCACTACAGGTTTTGAGCACAACCTTAGAGCTCTCTTCTACCAGTCCTTGTAGACTTTGCTTCTCCACATCCCTTCAGCTGATCCTCACAGTCACCAGAGTTAGAAATTGTGCCCATGGCTCCTCTCACCTCCTACCTCCCTGCACAACTCAGATCAGCTCTTTCCAAAGCTGGAGTTTCTTTAAAGCTTTGCGCTTTTATTTTGTGATGGATAACGCTGAGCTGGCAGCTGTGAAACCCATTAAGGTTTAAATACCAGGAAACTCGGTGAGGATGTGGCCATGAGAAGCAGTGTGGGTCTGAGCAGGGGGGAATGAATATCCCGCCTTTACATCCATCATGGTAAGCCCAGCTGCAGCCCCTCTCCTCTCAGTTACGCTCACCACTGTCTCTTGCTTTCCTTATTTTTCTTCTCCCATCCTCTTCCTGCTTCCTTTATCTTTCCTGTTTTTCTCTATCCTTCTTATCCCTCTCCAGACTGTCCAGAAGACATATCCAACTTAGCCTCACTTCAGACCTAACGAAAAGGAGGACCTGAGGGATTTGTTTCTCTTTCCTGAGCAAAAGCTCCATATGCCACTCCACCATCTGTCCACCAGCAGACCCCCCCACCCTGCATCTCAAGCTGCTTGGTCCATGCCAGTACGTCTGGCTGAGTTGTGGAGGACTGAAGCAGCTGGTTTTGGAGCTAAGCTGAAGTGGGCAGCAGAGTTAGGAAGGGTCTCCTCCCCAGCAGGCACAGCCCTCCTCCCTCCACAGGCAGCAGACATTCCCAGAAGTAAAATAGAGGACGCCCAGGCCAGGTATTGCTGCCCCTCCACAGGCTCCAGCACCTTTCTCCAAGCTATTTTTGAAGCTGTGGTCCAGTGGGGAGCTGGGAACCCCAGTGGTGCCCAGGAACAAGTGCTAGCCACACAAGAAGTGGTTCCTGTCCCGCAGCTTCTCCCTGTAGTGGCTGCGAGGGGAGCTGGGGCTGCCCCAAGGGGCTCAGGAGCAGCATCATGAGAGCCCCATTTCCTCGCTAAGCTAGGTTATAAAAAAAAGCAGAAAGGTGCCGCAGCCAGCAGAGTCAGCACGACATAGGGGGCCATCTGGCCCCGGGCACAACTCCCAGGAGGCATCCTGTGGCACATCTCAAATCACTTGGTAGAGATAAACTGTGACTTCCCAGGGGACTGGTGCCAGCAGCAGAGAGGGGACTGCTGCACGTTATCCTCTGCCCAGCAGTGGGACACAGCTCCAACCACTTGCAACACTTTCACCTCCTCTAGAAGTGTTTTTCTGAGGGGTTTTGCTCTGTGGATCCTGTCTCCCCCTTATTCCTCATCCAAAGAGGCCCCTCAGAACCACATCTCAGCTCCTACGGTGTTTACTAACAGGGTTCACAGCTTTTGACTGCAAACTCCAGCCCATCCAGGGACTGCTCCCACAAGACCTGTAAACAGTAGCTAAGCCTGTCAGCTGTAGGTTTAAATTTCTCACCACAGACCTTTGCTGCTCCTAAAAACCATTTGGGAGGATCCCTATGGCACCCCCAGGTGCCAGGCAGCACTGCGCCAAGGTGGGTTCTGATAGGTACCACTCTGAGCTTCCCATTCCTCACCTCCCAGGAGATTTTTTCAGACCCAGTTTTGGGGCTAGCCTCAGGGGAATCCCTGCAGCCTGTCCCAAGGCAAGGCTGGAGTAAACAGAGAAAAGGAAAGGTGGGTAGAAAGAGCCCCAGCCCTGAATCTCAGCCCCAAGTAACCCCCAGAGCTATGGGAACAGGTCAGTGTGGACCTGCCTGGAGAGTTCAGAGACATGAGGCATCATCTGCTCCCTGTCACATGTCCAAACCACTTCAAAGCTCTGAAGAGAGGAGGAATACTGCAGGATACTGATCCCACCTGGGGCAGAAGAGCCTGGGCAGCCCACAGCAGCATCAGCACAGAAAAGTCAAAGGTGTCAGCAACAAAAATCTACAGTTTGGGGCCCTCTTTATTGGCCTGCTGAAGCTCAGGCGTCTTCAGCCCCATCCTCAGAGGACGAGTCTGCTGTCTCTGGCAGAGTCTGGATGGGGCTCAAGCAGGCATAGCACAGCCATATGCTCTGCACTGATGCTCTGGCAGTACCAGAAACTATCCTCGCAGTATCCATGTGTTTCATTTTCCTAAACCAGGAGCCATGGAAGGGGTCAGGGCCAGCACAACAGCAATACCAACCTGTCACGACATCGGTGTGTTTGCAGCTACCTCCTCCCATAGACACACCAGCTGCAGCGTGCCTTGCCTCTCCCTCTCCTGGGGCTCAAACCCACACTCAGTTCCCAGGTTTTACCTCAAGCTCTGACTCTTTCAGCCAGCAATGCCACCAGTCACCAGAGAGAGCTGGAGGCTCTGCCTTTCCTACCAGGACCAGGGATGGGGTTTCCCCCTTTGCAAAGTGCAGAGCTCAGCCACAGCACAGGCTGGGGCAGAGGGAAGCAAATATCAGGTGGGTATCAGAGGTGGGTATCAGAGGTGGGAGGGACCTGAAGGCACAGGAAATTCAGCATCACTTGTACAAAAATACATTTTTAAAGGGGGAAAAAAAAAACAACAAACAACAAACAACAGATAATGCAACTATGTGAACGTGCACGTGCCTAAAATCTGTAACACTGCAAACTATAGATGCAAAAAGAAAGGACACTGACCTCGTCAAGCAGTTGGTCAACTCTTCCCAAAATAGCTGTCTCCATTTGGTCTGCGGAGAGCCAGGCAGGGAGCTGTGTGGGTCTGTCTGCTTCCAAAGAGGACACCCGGGACTGCAGATCGGAGGTCCGAAAGTACAGCAGGAGGCTCAGCACCAGAGAGAGCAGGGAGATGCCGGGCAGCCCTGAGCCCAGCAGGAGAGGGAGGCGGCAGCATCTCTCCCCATCGCCGGTCCTGGGGGGAGCCACACACCCCCTGTCAAAAGCTGCTTCGCCAACGCCTTTCCAGCTCTTCTCCTCCAACATTCCCTCCCTGTCCTCAGAAACAATAAATAAATAAATAGAATAAATAAAGCCTCACTCCTGCTCCAAGAAGCACAATCCAGAAGGCATAGAAAAAGAGTGTCCAAGGGGATCTCAGTGCCAACAGATGACAAATAACAACACTAATGACAAAAGTGGATGGGGAGGTTCTTTAAAAAAGTAAAAGCAAAGCACACACATAAAAGGGGTGCAGGGAAACAAACAAACAAAAAAAAAAAGGATCCAACTGCCGCAAAGAGTGGGAGGAGGGAAAAAAATCTGATCAGGATTTTTTTTTTTTTCTTTCTCCTCCTGTGTTTCAGTCTTTTGGTTCGCTGGCAGGATTTTGTTTCCTTCTAAGCTGCCAGTTTTAGTTCCGTCGCAGACCGGCCAGGAGCTTGCACATGAAAGTCCCCATTAGAGAGAGGTAATTCTCAGCTGCTCCAGCGCCGTTGTGCTCCGGCTGATCGCGGCTCCCCTGTAACATGACACACTCGCTCCGAACTGCGAGGCTGCGATGAGCGAGCTGCGCGGCTTCCCAAAGTAACCTCCCCTGCTCACCCTCTCTCCCCACCTCTCCCTTGGCCGCATGATTGATTGATTTATGCAAAGCGCCGGGGTGGGATCGGGCAGCGGGACGCCCCCGTCCCACTCGGTCCCCAAACCACCTCGCCGCCGCCGGCCCTTCCCTTTGAAGTGACTCTTGCCAAGGTTATTTATAACAGCAGGAAAGAGATTGTAAACCAGAGGCTGGGCTCACACCAGCCTCTGTGCCCTTCCTCCCCGTGGCCAAAGGGTGCTTGACGGGATGGTACAAATGGGTTGTTGCGTCCCCGACGTGGACCCCAACGCAGGCTGAGGCACCAGTAGTGGGGTGTTTTGACCTTATATTTCCAGGAGAGCCACCAGGCAGGGTGAAAACCAGAGGGAAATATCTGGAAACAACAACTGGCAGCTGAGGGCAGCAGGGAGCCCAGGTTGCCAGGTTGGCAAGCTGCAGTGCTAGGGGAAAAACTTGGGGTTCCATCTCGTGTACAACGTGTTGAGCCTGGGGGGCACCAAAGACACTCAGAGGAATTAATCCACTGAGGCCCTCTAGTGAAGCAGAGCTTCCTGTCACCTCCTTGTCCCGCTGGGCATGGGATGTCAGACAGAAAATCCCTTTAGGTAGGCAGCAGCCTCCCCAATACGTGCCATAGAGCAGCTCCGAGCCACACGTCGGGGAAACAAAGCCTCTTTCTGTTCTTCAGGAGCAAGAGAGGCCCACCTCTCCCAATTTTTTTTCCCAGCATGACATACAATATTTTATCCTCCAGGGTGACATGTAGGTTTTGCTGAGCTCCTCCTGTCCATCTGTCCATCCTTTGAGTGCATTCTTGAGCGTACATGGCGACACAGAGCCCACTGTGGTGCACAGTCATTCAAACCCTGGCAGCAAATCGGTCTCTTAAAATTCTGGCTCCCTCATGGCTCTTTCACTGTCATTTACACATTTTAAATGAAGATTTTGCGTGCAGTCTGTGCTGGGAACTACTGGCAGAGAAAACTCACATTCATCTCTGGCCCTATCTCTGTTTTAGGGGGCTGGAAGAAATAAACCTTCTGGGATCAGGTCACAGCAAGCACGAACTGTTTCTTCTCCACCAAAACCTCAGAGGGCCCGGTAGCACACAGCCTCAATTCTTTGAAGGGCCTCATACCTTTCACAGTCTCGCTCGCTTCTTTAAACGGGTTTTAGCGTCTGCGAAGCAGGAAATCCTTTCTTTATTTCCTTTAGCAGGTTTCTTGTCATCTCACTGCTTAAATTCACATCGCTGCTCTGGCGTGCCTGGAAAACACCCCTCTGATGGCCTTTCAACAGTTTCTCATATGAGCAGAGCAGAGCTGTGTAACACATGATGCCAGCACATACAGGGTGTCTGTTTGGGAGACACAGCCGCTCCTGGTCTCCCACCCTCTGCTTGGTCTCTTCCCACGTTAGCAGCCGATTTCTTTGTCAGAGGTAAAGGGGTCTTGGGGGCTGTAGCTCTGCCAAAGAGGAACTGTGGTCCGTGGAGTTACCTAAGGTGCCATCTGCCATCACAGAAAAGAAGCACAGTGAGAAACAAAGGGGAGATGCATAGAGGCTGATGATACAGTGTTTGGAAAGTGGAGACCTACACAGGGAAGTAACTGTTGGCAGCTGGGATGTTGGGCATCCTAGCGAGCTTTAAAATACACTCCTTAAAGACTGGACTTGAACTACTGATGACTGCAGCTACCTGCTTGTGCTTTACATAGTTTAACCAAAGGCTGTCTCTTTCTTCTTCACACTGGCCCAAGCACTTAAACCTGCAACAAATACACCCTCGATGCTGAAAACGGAAATCTGTTGGGTGTCTACATTTCATCTCCCCACACTGGCTGGGGAGAGCCCTCTGCTACTTCTCTCTGATTTGAGAGATAGATCCTGCCACAACATTGCCTGAATGATTCTCTAAGTGCCTTTCCCTGCCTCCCTGCCAGCCCCTCTTTCATTTGAATGAAATCAGTTCATTTAGGAGGTATGGCAGAGCTGCTGCAGGCAGAGGAGCTGCGCTCAGTGGGGTTTCACACGGAAGCCTTAGCTGCAGATGTGCAGGAGGGCAATTTTTCTATCCAAGAGGCATTAAGGAGCCCTGTCATCCCATGTCAATACAAATGGATTAGTTCAGCAACAAACCCAGGCCTTTGGAGATGAACGCCGGCATGTGGAGTCATTTCATTGTGCCTTGAGCACGACCCAATCTTCAGCTCAGAGAAGGTGAGTGGTGGCCTGAAACCAGTCTTCCTGCAAGTTTGGGACTCTTGAGAGTGGTCAGGTAGAAGCAAATGGTCACTTGCAATCAAAGGGAATGATTTCCCTGACTGGTGACTCTTGGAGAAGGCTGAAATGCCCTCAATTTGCTGAACTTCAGGCTATATCCCTCTCAGAGAGACTGATGCAACTTCTTACAAGGAAATTTTACCATATACTTCCACCACTGCTAACAGGTCCTCCAGGGCAATTCTGGACCTCAGCACAAACATGCAGTGAAAGCTGGAGCAAATATAAAGCAACACAGACCTCCCAAAGCAGCTGAACCCCTCTATGCAATGAAAGAAAGCATCTCACATCTAGCACATGCGTTAAATTGGAACACTGGACATGATTACCTATCAGTATGCAAGCCTTCACGTTTGCCAGACTGTAGCTGGTACCAGCACTTTGTCCTCGGGGGCACTTGGACATGGGCAAAGCGCATTGCGGAGAGGTTGCCAAGGGCTGCTCTGCAGCAGACACCCAGTGCTCACAAAGAGGTGTGATATGTGAAGTTTCCTTGAAGGGAACAGTGTGGTCTCGTTGCAAGCGACCATAAATCCTCTCTGACATCAGGTAGGTACCAGTCCACAGGCTAGAAATGAAAGAGTAGATGAAATTCTCACTTCTATGCGTGTGGTTTGAACCAGCAAGGTATCATTTGGCCTGGAAAGTGGTGGACAACAGCAGATGGCCTTCCTCACTTTTCTTCATTTTGGAGCAGAGCCTTTCATAAAAGAAAAAACACAAACAAACAAAAAAAAAACAGACAAAAAACATACCCTTCCTGTCATTAACTGGAAGTTGAAGCCAACTGCATGGAGAAGGCCATGCGCTCAATCCACCAGTAACCTTCAAAGCTGCCTGAGGAGACTTTCCCCTTTTCAGGCCATTTATTAGGGAAGAAAAAAAACAACACCCCACTTCTCTTTTTCTTTCTGTGTAGTGTTCCCTCCCCTCAGGAAATGTAGGGGTCTTGGTGTGCTCAAACGAGCCATTAACTAGCAGCCAACATCTCCAGCTATTGTAAATATATTAACTCAAGGCCTTTTGCTGCATTTATTAGACTCAAGAACAACATCTGGAAACAGATGTTGTCTGAGTGCAAAGGAGAGAAGGGAGGAGGGGAAAAAAAAGGGGTGAGGTGGAGGGGGCGGGAAAGAACTCTTGCAAGTGGAAGTGCACAGGTCTCGAGACCATTCCTTTGTTGCTCAGCAGGAGCACTGCGAGAGGCCGAGGCCGGTGTAACCATGTCCCTCCTAGACAAGGTAACAAGAGCAGAATATCTCAGAGGAGCCTGTTGGAGAGTAACAGCAATGAGGGAACAGAACAACTCATATCTGCTTTCAGAGCCCTTATGAGGAACAATCACAGCACTCTCACAAAAATGGGATATTTAGGGGAAAGCAATTTGGGGTTTGGTTTCTTCCTCCCCTGTCCTTGTCATGGACCTTCCTAATCCTCAGTTGCTCTGTGTCCCAGACACTGCCAGGCTCATGGCAGGGTAATGTCACCTCCCCAGCAACTTGGCAGCATCTGCCAAAGGGTGGGCAAGGTCCAGGGTCCCCATGGGACACCAGCACAGTGTCCCATCTGCCCCAAGCAGCCCTTCCTCAAAGGTCAGGCGAGAGTGGAAACCTCCCATCCTAAGGGCTGTGAAGGACCACAGGGTCCTGCTCTGACTTCGAGTCTCAGTGATGCTGTGGTTCAAGTTCAGACCAGATTTAGACAATTACATCATATTACTAGTGATAGAAAGCAAGCAGGCACATGCATGCTTTAAAATGCATCCCATGCCATTATTGGTGAAACTCCATTCTCAACCAGATAGAGTTTGGCTTAGGTGCCAGAGGTGCCTTATTACAACAGAGGTCTGAAATCTGCATTTCTTTTATGGAAAATGCAATTGAATTCATACACAGACTTGCTTTTCAACAAAATAAAGAACAAACCAAAAACCACAACTAACCAGTATTTTGTCTTCTTTAACCCCAGGTTCACCTCTGACATCTCCAGCCCTGTGTCTCCTCTGATACACAGCTACAAATACTTTGCTGGCCAGGTCAGGAATATTGAGTATTACCTACCTAATTTGGCAGTTGTTTATAGGAAGTATTAAGTAGCCTATAGAGCAGAACAATTCCTGCCCGGGGAGCTGCTCTAATCCATTGTGGAGTTATAGAATAAAGACACATTTGATCCTTTGGGAAAAGGGTTATGAAAATACATGGAAAAAATGTACTGTCCGCGCATAGTAATATCATGGCTGTTTTCAATCACTTGGTCTCCTACAAAACAAAAGGACTCACTGCAAAATATAAACTCCTAGGCTTGACAACAGCAAGAGCAGAAGGGAAGAAGCGAAGTTAGTCGTGTCTGCTTGGGGCTTGATATTTTCATAACCCTAAAATGCCTGAGCTAATTGTTGCCTCTCTCCCAGCAAAGCCAAAGCAGCTTCATGCAGCCGCGGTGGTGGGAACCTGTCCCCAGAGCTGCGTGAGAACAACGGAGCAGAGCTGGCTGGGCCAGGAGAAAGAGCCAGAGTTCAGCCACCAGCAACTCCTGCAGCAGATGGGCCAGAGCCTCCAAGGGCGGATGAAGCAAATGTGGGTTTTGCACAGTTTGGGCCCAACCCTTCTTAAAGGCTGACCACCGCCTCCTCTGACACCCCCCACAGAGGGAAGGCTTTGAGGGAAGAGAGCACAAGGCAGCAAGTGGTGGACACACAGTTCAGCTGTCTACCCTCCTCCTTGTGTTTTCAACTAACCTCTCACCTTTTGTTCAGAGGATGAGGGGAATGGCTCTGAGCAAACCAGGCTCTGCACTCTTCTTTGTGGAGGAAGGAACTTTTTTCCCCAACAGAAGCACTTCATGGCCAAGTTCGGGGTGGGGAGAAGTTTTCCTTTTTTTCAGCAGTAGTTTGTGGTTTTTTTCTTCCTGGTCTGGAGCTGATTTTTAATGGACCATGCTCAGTGCCGTTGAAGTCTGGATGCTATTGGATGGTCATCTCTGACAGCCTGATTTTTCACTGTTATCTTAGTTCTTGCAGAGCCTGGACAGGAAAGAGAAGCTAATTAATATAATAAGAATGATATTTCGACAAGTAAGACAAGAAAAATCCTCCATCCTTGCAGCACTGCTCCCTGGTATCTCACCAGCCTAAAAATTCAGACAGCAGCCTGAAGGAGGTGGGTTTTGCTCAGGGCTGAGAAACCCCTATACCAGGGAAGCTGCTTAGGAAACATTTGTGGTTTTGGTGATCCTGGGAAAGCCTTGCTGCAGACACTGTTACAAGGTCTCAGCACTGCTAGAGCAGTGCAAAGCATTAGCCATACGCAACAACAAGCACTCAGGCTGAAGTCTCAAAACCTACTCACACAAGTAGAAAAATAAAGGTGAGATTCTCAGGCATGAAACCAGCAGTTAGCTCCAAGGGTGAGGAGCAGCTCTTCCTGGAACACAATGTTCTCCAGCACAAGGCTGGGGATTCAAGGAATCGTTCCTCCATTCTCCACTGCAAGTCCTGTTGGCCCCTTGCTGAGCAGAAACCCCTCCCTTATGAAAGGCAATCTCAGGCTTGGCATGCTCAGTTAGTTACTCACACACCGCGGTGCTCGCCATGGTGCGCTGGCACACGTAGGACTGATAAATCAGAGCACTGATTTGCATTTGGATTTACCATTAAAGAGTTTAGTGAGAAGCTACTGCTGAATGCTTTCAGCCTCACTGCTCTTCTGGGCTGCTGCACCCACCCCAAAACCCACCTTCCTGCCCCTCACCTCTGCCAGGCATAGCACTCCACTCATATTGCTAAAAAATCCTTTCTCTTCACCTCCGACAAATGCAGGTCAGGCTTCTGCCCAGGCTGCCAGCAACAACCAGTTAACATATGTGGGGTAAACATGCTATAGGATGAGCTGGAAACTCCAAAATCCTGATGCCAAATAGGTACCATTTCCCCCTGCCCAGGGGAAACAAGATGCCATGTGTGTACCCAGAGGCAGGCAGAGCTGTGGCACAGGACAGCAAAGGCTGCGATGCTGGGGCAGCCACGTATCCCTACTCAAGCAGCCGAGGAACCCACAGCAGCTTTGTGCAGACTTTGAAGTTAATGAATCAGAGCTGGGAGGATTGGGAAACCCAGACCAAGTGTCAACTGCACTGGGTGAAACAGAAATAATGAAGCAAGGCTCCCCTAGAAGACTGGTTGTTTCAGAGTCCAGAAGTGAAGGGGAATGGATACAGCAAGCTCAGGAAATTGAAAACAACTTTGGGTAAATACTTCCTCTCACTCCAACACTTGGTCTTTTATCAAAGCTCCTCCAGCCCTTGACAGCGGCGCACAAAGCAGCTCTGCTCTGTTGTAATGCAAAAGACGGGCCCAGTGGCCAGGAGGTTAGCAGCTAATAGAGCAGAGTGGGGTTCAATTTCCGTGGAAACTGCTTGCAGAGGAAAGTTGGAAGACAAGAAGAACCGCTAACGTTCTTCTATGACACCACTGCTTCTCCTACATGGGGCAAAGCCCTTGCTGGTGCCCTCTGCCTCGCCATGGCTTTTTCCTGCACCCCAACAGGAGGGAGGACATGAGTCCCGAGTCCCTAGGAGCAGATTGGTGGTGTCAGAGAGCAGTGTGGCTCCCTGCTATCAGTGACTCCTCAGTCACCTACAGAGTCTCTGACTTCTTGGTGGGGTTTTAGCTGCCACCGGAGGCTTGTCTCCTTCTAGCAGCATCACAAGGGGACTGTGGAAAGATGCTTTTCAATCCCAAAGGCATCCCTGGCAAGGCTATTTTTATGTGTTGGATGCACAGGGCACAGCAAGAGCTGCAATATCCCATCAAGGCACTGCATCCCTATCAGGCTGGGCACCCATGGGGCATGTCCAAAGTAGAACACCAAGAAAACAACTTGTTTTAAGAGAAAAGGCCCAGTTCCTCTCACTTGAGACTCATTAAAGTCAATGGAAAAAAGCCCTGTTTAGCTTCCCTAGGATTTGCCATTTCTGTCTCATGCCAACTGGATGTCAGTGTAGTCACTCCGGATTTATGCTGGTTCAGAAAAATAGAATCTGTTGTGACAGGCCCCAGTGAGAAGAGGGGAGAGCTGGGCACTCTGGCCACAAAATTCGGTATCAATGTGGAGAAGCCAAGCCCTCCATTTTTATCACAGGCATCTGAAATCACCTCTTGATGGGTTATCTCCTCTTGCTCTCAAATCTATCAGTGCTATAGACTTTGTACTCATGAGAATAAAAATAACTGGAAGTTATGCCAGAGTACTGGTACCTGCTTTAAATTTGAGAGGCCTGTTGCTGATTACAACCAGTGGGAAGTAGAGCATATATACTTACTAGATCAGTATTAAGAAGTAGTAAACACACCATTGCACTTTTCCTTTAAGGACATTAGCCTGTAATGGTGGTTCATGTCCTTCAGGCTCAAAATATGTTGGATTTTATTTTTCTTTTTGCCTTTGGCTATATGCTACCACCAAAGCAGTGAATAAAACACACTTCTTCACTTTAAGAGGAGTCAGCACAAAGAGAGCGTGAGAGCTGCTGCCCACCACCCACCTTGCAAAGGCCTATCTTGCCTGTGTGTCAGCAGACGCTGCAATGGATCAGCACGAAGCCACCTGAACCTGTGCCACCTACAGAGGGTTTGCCTTTCTCTGGGGCTCAGTGGTGTGTGGACAAGGGGAAAGCTGCCTCCCACAGGTGCCCCCCTTGCCTCAGCATCAGGGAACAGCACTTGGTGGGGTGCACAACTGTCCCTGCATGTTTGCAGCACGGGGGGTTAGCGCGGAGGCTGAAATATTACACCTATCAGTTAGGGCCCTGCAAAGAGAAAATAGCAGAGGATCTGGTGGCAGTTTCCTTTCAAGACGTACAGGAATAGCAGCACACATCTCAGCTGGATCATATGGATGGAATTCCTCAGTCCCAATCCTTTGGCTTTGAATTCTTCTGCAAACCGTTTATTGTTCCCCCCCCCCCACCCCCCGACCCTTTGGCCTGTTTATTGTTTCAGGATCACAAAATTATCACGAATGGTTTATATTGTATAACCCACCCTGGTCTTACCGCGTTTTGAGGAGGAGACTGACAAACAGCCAGATCTAATTTATACTCTAAATTGACTTCTGGGCCAGGCAGTCCTGCCTTCCAGATGGAAAATTCAGTTGCACTCACCAGCAGATATCCTGGTGTGTTCAGCTCCCAAACCAGCTCTGTCCAAATCATGCTGTGGCACGCAATTGGTTTCTTTACAGCCTAAGAGAGGCTGGTGGTAACTGCTATCGCTGGTGCAGCGGCATCGCTTTCCATCACCTGTACCAGTTCAGCTGTCAGCCCGGCCTCGCTGTACTGTTGTTTTTCGTAGAAGCCTATTGACAGCTGTAGTAGCTTTGTAACTGCCAGTTTTGGAATTTGCTCCCTAGGAAAGTCCTTCCAGGTTGCGTTTTCCAAGGGTGATCCTCTGCTACGCTTGCTCAACCTGTATCTCAAATTAAAAATAATTTTGAGAATACAAATGCCATGCTGCTTTTCACACATGCAAAGATTTGGACAACTCAAGATCCTCTCGTCTCCTGCCAGGGCAGAATCAAGGATATGTTGAACCCTGGTTTAGGTTACAGCCAGGGCCTGGCTGGTGGCACGTTACACAGGGGACTAACATTGCTCACAGCCCCAGGGTATTAAAATGCTGCCACTGACATCAACAAGCTTGAGCTCTCCTTTGCTTGGTTGGGGGGTAGGGATTCAAGGTAGCAACTGCCTTAAGGCAGCCCCCAAATGTGGGTGGGAGTAGGTCTCTGAGCAGCCCTGTTCCTTGTGTCCCATATGGGGATCCAGTGGGAACAGCCCAGGCTGACATGGACAAACTGTTGCACAGGCAGATGCAACCCCCAGAGTTGGACACTTGATTGTATTCATCCACTGGGAAACAGCACTGGGAGATGCCCATCATCTGATCTGCATTAGAATCCATGTGGGGTGGCCTCACACAGAGGGTCTGTGGCTTCCTCATGGTCCCTGTGACTTTTTTTTTTGTCCTTTTAGCCTTTCTGTTGTAAGCCACATAGTTTTCTGGCTGTATGGCCTGATGAATAGACCATTATCTTAAGGCAGCAGATAAACTGCTGACCAGGGTTATCATTCAAGAACAGTCAGACACAAAATACTTCAAGCTAGAGTTATCAAACCTCTACCTTGCAAGTCCTGAATCTCATGCTGCCTGTGAACATCCTCCTCCTGGCTCTGGAAAGACTCCTGTCACCAGGCCATCATTTAAAATCCTGCTCAGGCTCACCTCACACCTCCAAGACATGTGCCATGGATGATTCCACAGATGGGCAATGGACTGTGCTGAGGGAGCCCTGAGAAGCCCATGGGGACAGCCCTGAGTGAGCCTCACTCCCTCATCTAGTCTGATTCTGATACAATCACATCTACCCCATTGCAACACCTCTGGGTACTTCCCATGTTTCTCCATGTTTTCGGCAGCTTCATCTCCCTAGCAACATGTATGGGACTGAAATGAGCTTTCTGGGGAAAGGTTAAGTACAAGCTTCCTTGGGAGCAGCATCTGTGGACATCTAGAGCTTGCAAGGAAGGTCAGAAGACTGTCAATCATGCTGTACACGGGCAAGATCACTCCGGAAAGGCTCCATGAGAAACCCATCCCTAAAAGCCAATGCTGCAGATGAGAATGTTTGGGTAGACTCAGCCTTGATGGGCTTTGCAACGAGCAGCACATCACACCAGAACAGGACCACAGTGGCTGGCTTGAATGGAGAGGCTCAAGCAGGCACATTTCTGGTGCAGGAAGGCAGAGGTGTTGAGCAATACACAGCAGAGACAGGCAGATCCACCGCCAGGTCTCCACTCCATAGCCTAGCAGTATCTCCTGCGTCTTCATTTCCCAGTACCTTTTGCAGGGACACACATTTAGCAGAGCAGTGTAAACCACCATCAAATCTGAGTGGCTGCACTTTACAGCCACTTCAGCTCAGACCCAAACAATCACACAGAGTCCACAGTAGTGAAAACCAGGCCCTTGTATTATTTTAAAGAGTAGTTTGTTTTGGTTGCACTCCCTTGCCCACATCTCACCGAAACTGCCCTCTGTTTGTTTGGGATATTTGCAGGCATGTAGCATTTTCCTGGCCAATTTCACAAGGGACGTGGCTGTCCTAACAGGCTCTGCCTTTGACTCCGTGCTGCTGTGGCCAAGTCCTTGGACTCCTCTGCAGAATAAATCAAATGACGTGTGCAAAAGCAGATGTGAAAAAAATAACATATGCAGAAGGACTAACATATTAAACTATGAGCAATAACTGCAGGTGTGCAAGAGCTCCAGGGCTGATGCTCCACTGGATGAGAAAAAAAAAGTGTCTTGAGGACCAGGGAACTACACAGCAGGATCCAAGTCGAGCTTGTGCAGTTCTCCCTTCTCCCTAGAAAGTGGCATTTCTAAAAGTGGGGTAACTGCAGAACAACGAACACAAAACTGCTCCCAAACACTCTTAGGTTGTAAACAGCTCCCCCCCACCTCAGCCCCTGCCCCTGTTTGATGCTCCCTGCTCACAGGACTGGGAGGCCCAGCAGCAAGACTAGCAAGAACTGGTTTCTGAAAAGAGGTTTCCTGAAGGAAAAGAAAAGCAGGCTTGTTTCACTTTGAAGAGTTGTTTGTTTAGTGCTTTTGGAAAAAAAAAGGAAATAAAACAGTGATGTTTTTGATAGAAAAAAATGCCCAAATGCAGAAAGAAATAATGAAAAATTAAATAAGACAGTTACGTCTCTTGACAAATGTGCTGGCCAGCCACACTGCTGTGTCCAAGTCAGAAGTGGCTCAGCATCAATCAGCAGCAGCGAGAGTCCTCACAGACCACTGCTGGCAGCAGCCACTGAAAAACCCTGCCCTGGAGCTCACACTCCCAGCTACTTATATTAATTGTGTGCAATTTGTATGAATTAAACTTGTGTGCTGCTGAGATCATATATCTATCTGTTAATGCTGTGCTGTTGCCTACCACACACCAGGATCACTGGATCTCTTTTCTTGCTCTGCTTCCATAAAGGCAGGACCAGGTTTGGAGTAGCGGCCTAACATCTTTTTCCATACCCACCCTACCATGCCGAGAAGTATCCATAGTGGATCAAAGCCTCCATCCCTCAGGGAATTTATTTCATAAATACCTGCATCTGGCTGATTTCTTGGAGCTGCCCTTCCAAAGAGCCATGTTGTTGCAGGGGGCTATGTTTGGAAAGCAGATGGTAAACAGTTAAATATTGTTCCTGGTAAAAAGCAAGGGTTGTGCTAACAGCCAAGCAGTCCAACAAGCCTCCTCATGCTCCCAGCCTCACTAGGGCAAAACCACAATGAGTGATCCAAAGAAAGAGTCTTCAATATCCTCTTTTTAGCCCTAAAACCACACATCTACACAGTTATAAACTATGCAATCCTACAATAAACTGGAGGGAGGGACACCTTTCCTGGCCTAGCTGTTTCTCAATTCACATCACAATAGCAATAAAACCATGTTCTCTTCAGTTAACTTCGCACAGATCAAATGTCCTATATTAACCAGGCTGTCTCACAAAATACATTAACAGTTGGAACTGTCAAAGCAACTTTTCTTCCTCCTTACTTAGACAAAACACATTCTTACCCCAGCAAATTAACAGGTTGTGGGGTTTCTTACGCAATTATAGAAACCTGGGAGCTTCAGTGCCAAACCTGTGTATTTGTCATCAAAGAATCTAGTGCTCTGAAATGGAAAACCCACCCAAACACTTCCAATAACTAGCTTTGGACTCAATGACCTTGAAAAGTCCATTCCAGCCCAAACCAGTGTGATTCTGTGTGGACCAAGCATCCTGAACTCATGCTCACAGGGCTTGAAGCTTGAGCCTCCACTTCAAGGTCTGCCACTTAAACCCACGGCCACATAGATGAAACTACATTTCTGTGCTTGTCTTCCTCCTCTTCCTCGTATAAATGATGAGATTCAAGAGCTGGATATGGTGGATTGATAGTGACCATCTGCCTGTAGCTCACCCAGCTGCTGTCACTCTTCAGCAGGACAAGGTGAAAAGAGGAGGAAGAAATTCATAGGTGGAAATAAGGGCTGGAAATCCCTCATCTGTCACAAGCAGAGGAGTCCACATGGGCAAAATTAATTTAGTTCATTGCCAATTAAAATAGATTAGGAGAGGAAGAAACAAAGGCAAAATTAAGCCCCTTTCCCCTGTGTCCACAGGCATCAGTGTCTTACTCCCCACTCATCCTCACACCTCATCCCAGTGCTCACAGGGCTGTTCCTCACTTTTTCCCCCCTCATTCCTCTCTTTTCCCTGGCATTTTCCCCTTCTCTTACCTCCATTCCCCCCCAGGCATCACACCAGCAGGGATGAGGGGCCAGGCTAGAAGCCTCCAGAATTGGCAGGAACCAGCTGGAACCTGCAGTGCCTGGGGCATTTCCTGCCTCTCCTCACAGAGACCCCTCAGCCCGGCTGCCACCCCCAGGCACCCATCCACTGGGCAGAGGGGACCTGCCCAGCCTCAGCAGTCTGGAGACTCTGAATAAATAAGTTCCCTTTGCTTGAGAGGGAGCCCCCATTTGCTCACAAGGGCCTACCCCATGGCTGTGGCACTTCCCCTCCAGCCAAAGCCGTCATTCCTGAGGGGCTCACAACCTCATTTTCTCACATGTACCCTTATTTTCAACACACTACCCTCCACACCTTCACCCAGAGGCTTCCAGAGATGACAGTAATTAAGTTGTAAATGCTGGGCTTGCTTTCCACTCCGCCCCCCCCCCATATGTTTTCCACTTCAGCCAAACAGCAGCAATATTTACTGGCAGGTGTCTTCAATTGAGGGCAGGGAGGGAGGTAAGCTGGTGAAGAGACCTGTGGAAGGGACATGCTCTTTGAGCTTTTTTGGAAGGAAAAAACCCCCAGAACATCAATATTTGCACATCCTGCATGCCCTGCACATAGCTGCTCCTGTGCAAAGATGCAGCCTACCCACGCCGAGGAGGATGCCCATGCCTGGGGTCAGAGGAACTTTGTAGAAGGGGGAGCGACTTTGCAGAAACCTGTCTGGAATAACAAGTCACTGACAAATCCCTCCAAGATGCCAGATTGCAAGGAATGGAAATGCTAGGAGTGGGGG
>VWZK01014572.1:52078-70071 GCA_013396935.1 Baryphthengus martii
AGGGGGGAAGACCCCGAAAGCCAGACCTTCAGTGTCCATGGCTGTGGCCATAGCAGTTTCATGTAGAAGCATTTCAGTTATCACTTGTGTTTTGTAGGCCAGCCCCCTCCTGCTTCCTCACCCTTGCATCGAGGGCTGTTAAAGCCAGAGCAACACAGTGGGGATGGCTAAACACCAGCTCTCTCCCAGCAAAGCTTGACATGAAAGAAAGAAGCCAATCTTTGTTCAAGGCATGGCCAAGCTGGGTAAAAATTACCTTCACTACCTATAGCTAAAAAGACGCCATCGTAAAGATGATTTGGCATCTTGGAGGTGAAGGGACACTTTCACATACCACTTTCCAAGTCTTGGAAACCTGAAGTGTCCCCTGAAATACCTCCTCCCAGTCAAGCCTCCTGCATTAGGTCTGTAGAGTCCACAGCATCGCTGGTGGCAAGGGGTGGAAGGTGATGCTCAAAAGCTGAAGGCTTTATTCACACTTCCTTGCAATCAGCTCACATCTCTCTCAGGTGTATCTATTCACTTTTGGGTACTGAGAAAAAAGGTCCTCATCTTCTCTTGGTTTTTCTTTACTAAAATCAAACAAGGAGAATCCCTCCCAGAATCAGCACAGCAGACACCAGTGCAGAAGCCAAACCAGGAACAGTCACCTTAGCAAACACTGTGCTGGCCTCACTAGGAACACAGATTGGCACCAAGTATCTCCCCACTGCTGCGCGCTCACATGCGAGCTGCAGGGCCCAAGATTAACCTCCCCAGCCAAAAGTGGGAGCAGGAGACAGGGTATCACAGGCGGAAGATCAGAGCTGGAAAAAAACAGACCACAGGAAGGAGGAGATGGGGACCCAAACCCGCCTGCATGTCAGGGAGCTGGGTGCAGAAACTGAGCCCTGCCCAAAAACTCGAGAGGTCCTATTTGCTGCAAAGAGCTCGTGCCACCATGTTCCTGGCCTGCACCACATGATCAATATAGGACAGCGTGATGAAATATTGCCTGTAAGCAGCTCTTGCTCTTACAGGCTAATTTCACCTCATCCCTGTTCTTCACACACACACCCCGAGCTTATTTTCCCCTCTTTCCATCTTCAGGACACGAGGTTTTCTCTTCAATATTATAACTCTTTCAGCAGATCCACTTGTACTTTTTTTTTTATATCCTTGCTAAGACATATTGAAAAAATAAAGAAAAGAAAAAATGGCACAGAACTGTTTTCCATGGTGTATCCTTCAGGCTGACCTGCTCCTTTCTGCAATCCCAACTTTTCTCCCAAATCCAACGTGAACCAAAAACTAACATTTATTTACACTCAAAACTATGTGTTCCAGCCCCTATATTAAAGCACAACAACATTGTGGAAAACGGCCTGCTGTTTCCAGAGGGAAGACCCAGTAATTAATGGCTATGAGAGCCTCAGCTAATAATTCTGCATGAACGAGTTACCTTTGCACAAAAGCCAATGAAGTAATAAAGTTGGCCAGTGTGAACTGCTGCATTGCCCAAAACATAATCACCTGCTGTTGTGGTATTCCAATAAAACCCCATCTCTTCTCCTTCCAGGTCACTCGGCCCCCAGATTTATTCTGTAAATGTCCACATGCAGGTTTCAGAGTATCTCAACTGGGCACCTGCTTTTTTTCTTCACCTCAATGATCTGTAGAAAACTCCCCCAAATAACCACTAAAACATGCATCACAGTTGAACAACCAGATACAACTGTGTTCAATGCTCTGAGCTCTGCCTTGCGTGGGAATATCCAGAAATCTCAAATTTGGCAACATCATCTTTATCTTTCAGATTAGACCAGGTCTCCAGTCCCATGATGAGAGATACTGAGTTCCACCTCTCTCCACAAGCTCTCCTCCTCAGCTCTTACAACCCCATGGCCACCAGGAAGGTTGACTCTTGCTGCCACTCTTCCAGGTGGTCCCAATTAATCCCATGGAGTTAAAACACAGCACGCAAGCAGAAGCTCGCCTACCCAGTGGGCCACTGGGAGCCCCAGACACACTGTATTTATCTGTAAATCAAAGTGAAGCTAAGCAGCTCCCCAGCCCTGACAGCGTTGGTGTGTCTCCCAGAACATATTACAAATTATTTTTATGACATGCTGTGTGTCTTTCTACGTTGGACAACGTGTTTACCCAAGAGTTTTGTCTGAAAAGGATGCCAGAGGTTATCCATCAGGACCAGAATAAACTCAAGAGAATACTTTTTATCCATCAATAAATAGCTATTATGCTGTTTAAAGAACTTAAAGTTTTGTTAGCAGAAAGCTTTAAAAGATTTTGATTGCTTTTTATCTCCCCTTCTTCCCGTGCCACTTGCAATTCCACTTTTTTTTTTTTCCTGGGTGGTTATACTAAAACTTCTGCCCAAAGAGTTCTGGCCACATTTTGCTCTCAGACATGCACATTCAATAACCAATGAAATTAGCAGTGTGTTTGCATGCAAGCTGGAGGAAGGAATTTAGCTCCATTGGCAGCATTTTGTGAGCAGCCTCAGAGTGCACATACACCAATTGTTCGGACCCACTCTTCAGACACTAGGACCCAAGGGCAGCCAAATTCCCAGAGCCCTGTGAGTCACATACCAGAATCCTCTCTCTGGTGAGCTACGCAGGAAGCATACCTCAGCTCTCCATCTCTTCCATCATCTACTCTTGTTCAGGCTGGTACCTCCAGTGTATGGCGACTGAACAGAGGAGCCTGAAGGGTGACTCCTCCAGCTCCTTTAATTGACCCCGGCAAGTAAGGGAATAAGTCACAGAAAAGTTGTTTTCAGAACTGTAGCAGACTGATAACAACTCAACCAATATTGTGCCCAAAATTCAGACAAGACCAATCTCAGATCTTTTGCACAGACACGTGTGTTTAAATGTGTGTATGTACCCACAGAAAACCAAAATTAATATGCCTGAGCTCTTCCTGATTCTGGTAAAATAATGTATTTTTTAATTGTTCAGCTAACCGCATAATCTCCAAATGTCCATAGACTGTTCTCTTCCAAAAAAAAGAAGATAAAGAGCAAGCAATGTCACATGCCCAACACATTTCCAGCCCAAAGGCCTCTCTGATATTTGTCTCGACCTCTGTTCCGGTCTTGAAAATCCCTTTTCTGTACTGAGACATGTAGGAAGAAAGTAACACCCCTGACCCAGGACCCAGCCAACATCCTTTTTAAACCTGATTATTATCCTCTCTTGGATTTTGGGAACCAACCTAAACACACCCTGAACTGGGCTGCTCAGAGAAATCTCCTGGGTTAGCTATTGAACCAAAGACAAATAAGGTATTTCCAGTCTACAGAAGTTACCTTTTTGTCAACAGGATTGCCCAACAGCTCTAGACCAGCCCCTTGCAGGAATACCCAACAATCTCCTGCAGAAGATCTTTCTGCTGCAAAGGCTGCAAAAGTCTTTCAGTCATTCAGTTGACTTTCTTAATCCTTACCCTGTGGTTCATGTTCCACAACAAACAGCCCCACTGGCATCCGTGAAGCTGATAATTGAACAAACACCCCTTGTCATCAACAAGAGCATCAGGAGGTGGGTTTGTGGGAACATACGTGACTTGCAGATCTGTTGGCATAGTGTAAAAATTTCAGACCTTCTGCCCAGACAGTGCTTACAAGTGATGGGCTTCCAAGAGCTTTGATTTTTGACCTGAAAATATTTCTGACCTTCACAAGTCCCTGTACCCCAGTACACGTGAAGTTTTTTTTGGACGGAACCTATTCTCTGGCATCCAAGTAGTCCCAGTGGAGCTCAACCAAAAAAAAGCTAGATAAACTGCTCAACTAAAGAACAAAAATAATTTCCCCCTAAAGAATGAACCTCTCCGGTGTCTTGGCTCCACAACACAATGATAAAACTGAGTAAAACTGGGCTCAGTCTTTCTTGACTCCAGGGACCTGGATGGATTTTGTTGCCATTACTTTGAACTTAAGGACACAAAAGACCTCATTTATTCTCCCTTCTTCGTTCCCTGACATAAAAACCAGGAAATGCAGTAATATGGCATTTCCAGTACCATTTCATTCACTTTGTGCCTGAATTATTTTTATTTCCCAAGGCAAATGGAGACATGCGAGACAAGGGTCTGTCCTTAATTCCAAATTTCCTGCCATTGACCATAGATCTAATGTTGTTAGGACAATATTTTCTTCTACACGTGTATGATTACTGATGTTAACCACTTACTGTTTATTTCCTACAGCAACTGGGAACATGGAACTGTGTACTGAAAGGGCTGAGTCACCTCCCTGTTGTCTAATATTAGCCTCACAGCTTGGACACAGCTCAGCAAGGACATTATTGCCTCCAAAACCAGAAGTTCCCCATCACGGTGGAGCGTGGACATTTCAAAGAGGAGAAACAAGTAGCACAGAGCACTGCCAAATCGGGGAAGGCTGGACAAACAGTGCATGGCAACAGACAATCAGACCTTAATCCCACTCAACAGAGAGTGGATAGCCCTGAATGAATCAACTCTGTCCAGTCATCAGAACAGCCAGGATTTCAGCTTTTCATGGACAGCCAGAGCTGGCAAAGATGGAGGAGAGCCACTTCCTTTATCTCCTCCCCAGTTTACACTGCCAGCTGGAGGCGAGCCCACAGCAGCAGCTCCTGGCACCAGGCTGGGGACCCCCCATGGACTCAGCCTGGGTTAACAATGTCGGTCTTCCCTGGGAACCAGGGATTTGTTGTGGAAACGCTGCCAGAAGAGCCTAACTTTGGCTCCTCTTCCCAAACATTTGTGGAAAGGCTGCAAAGCATCTGGTAGGACCCTGAGCTGAAGAAAAGCCAAAGCCAAGCAGGAAGAGATGTCCCATCAGGGCTACAGTTCCTGCCAGAGATATGATGCAACATTAGATCCTGGGGCTCCTGGGTGGGAATGGGAAGAGGATCGTCTCCTTCCTTCCCTCTCTTCCAAAACTATTGCTTCAGAAAAAAAGAGAAAAGGCCAGATCTGAGGGGCCCATAGGCACAAGGGTGAGAGTTTAAGGGTGCCTGGCTGCCCACTCCAACTTTGCACCTCTCCACTGGTAGGGAATGTGCCATTTGAGAGATAATTATTTTTTTTTCTTGCACCCTTGCTTAATTACCATCATATTTTTTTAAGGAAATAAAAGAAAACAAAGATGGAGGGTATGAGACTACCAGCAGGAAACCAGGTCTTAGCAAAGCAAGGTGTAATGAACAGAAAACACCAGTCCATAGGGCTCTCCACAGGGGACAGTCACAATCATAATAAAGCCATCAAAAAAAAAAAAATATTGTTTTCGTTGCAGTAACACCTCAAGCCCAATTTACTACAAAGAGGGAGAGCTGTGAAGGAGTGGGAATTCTCTTCATCTACTGCTGCTTCTCAGGGACCGCATGAGGCCAGTTCAATTTGCACCTTTTATCACCCCTGCCTGCATTTCACTTGTTTGCAGGAACCTTCTCTCTAAGGCAATAAGCCCAAAATTCCTGCAGAAAGCAGGCCATGGAAACAACTCACCCGGAATTTGAAGGGACTTCACTGACAAAAGACACCATTGAACCCCTCTGCCCCAAGAATCCAGCAGCTTCTGATCCCATTAGCCCTCTTCAGACAGCACTGGGTGCCTGTTCCCTTCACTGAAGTGGTTTCTGTGGGTGTTCTCCCACTCATGCATTTCCTTCTGCTTCCACTTGAAAGCCCCAGCCCGATTGGAGCCTGGGGGCTGAGCCAATTAACAGAGGAAGATTTACCATCTCAGGTTGATTTTTTCCCAGCTTGGCTGCTTGGTTTTGTCATGGAAATACAGACTGACCCTCCAAAATCACAGTCCATTTCAGGGCCCAGCTGCTAACTATGAGAGTAGCGAGCCTCTCTAAAATTTTACATCGTTTTTTTTCTCCAGTTCTGAGAAGTGAGGGTCCACATAGCCCTCCATCTCTCCCACTGCAGTTCCACTGAGGATGAGAATTACCTCAAGGAACACAAAAATGAAAGGAGCTGGAGCAGGCACCAGCCAAGGACACACAGCACCTGCGTGGAAAGGCGGCAACAGGGGAAATAAAGATTTTTATTTTTCTTCCTCCCAGAGCAGGGTGATCAAGGAGGATGTTTAGGTGCCTAACTGTGTTCAGACCCACGGGCAGCCAAGATCCTCACTGTTGCCAACTCCTAGTTTGCTCCAACCTGTCAAGGGCAAGTTTCCTCATCATCTGCATGGCTCTGCATAGGCGAGGAATTGGAAATACAGACAGTCCTGCTTTTGTGGACTGACAATTGCTGTGAGCTGATAAACTGCAGCTCCTTGGGCTGCTGTGACCTGCTGAGCACCCCTCTCCCCAACCCAGCACTCCTCTCCTACTCAGCTTTGCTTTCAGGAGAAATTAGGCTGAGTTTCAAGCAAGCCTGGGCTGAGCTTCAAATGAGCCTGAGCCAACTGCTAATTTCTGCAGTCAGTGTATTGTTTGGTGTCAAAACCATAAGACACATGGAGACTTCACCTTGGTTTCCCTCCAATCTGAAAGCCCACCTGAGACATCCAGGCTGCGGCTCACTGCTGGCAGTCACCTGGATCACAGCACAGCTCAGCTGGGAGCGACAGGAGACAGGTCTCAGAGGCCAGCCTGGAGCAAAGGGTTAATGCACAGGGTCCCAAATCCAGCCCAAGCAGTTATTTCAGGGTCATGCTCCCAAGTGATAAATTCTCAAAAACCAAATCTCGCTGCAGCGAAAGATGCTGCTACTCTTAATTAGGCAGAGTTATATCTTAGCAAGTAACCCTTTGCTTGCAAGGGCTTTGTGCATGAGGTGATCTGGGAAATAGCTGTGGTTGGATGTCAGCCCTGGTCAGAAGGGTGCGAGGCCAGAGCATAAAAACATAGGACTGAACTAAGAGCTTCTTCATAAGGGATATTGCAGAGAATAATTGTATTTGACAGATGCTTGGGGTCATCATATCCATCTATCACTGCAAGCACAAGATACTGATGATATTTAGCTTTGCCCCTTTCTCTCTCCTCCCAGTGCCTTTTTGAAATATCACAGATCTCTCTAGGTCATTTTTCCAGGGCAGGAAAGGAGACTTGGACTGGGCACGAGTGCCAGAAAAGCCACTGACCCATTTCCATAGCAAAACCAGGGTCATCTTTCCATTACAGGCCAGGGGTGCACATCCAGGCCCCCCTTGCTTCCCTCATACTGGCTGAAACCACTCATGTCTCATCACTGCTGCCAGAAAGGTGGTTCACAACACAGGAAAAGGTCTCACCTCGTAGCAGACCTTGCCAGACAACCTGAAGAGCAGGAAGGCAGACCTTCTCCTCTCAAGACCTCTACTCCAGTCCTATAAAATTCAGACAAAGGTTTTGGCAGGTTAGGGCTTTGTCTGCACCATCCAAAAAAAAAAAATAAACCAAGCAAAACACCTTGAATTAGCAAGGGCAGTGGTAAATCAAACCAATGTTGGGGAGCTGAGATCAAAGCCTCCCCCATTCCCATGAGCTTTAGCAGCAGCACAGGTGGAAAAGTTGGTCAAGCTCCACCAAGAGCATTTACTCCATGCACGAATTTCCATACAGATATGACATATAGGTACAACACACAAAGTGCATATGAGCCACTTCTTCACAGCATCAACACAAGAGGCAAACCACAGCCTACACTGTTTTCTATCTACTTTGATGGCAAACACCAGCCTCAAAGTGGCCACCAAGATGACAGCATGGAGACTATCATCTCGGTGGAGGAAGACAGAGGCGCACAGTTGTTCTTCTCTGTGAATTTTACTCTCTTCTATGAGAAAGTTTAGTCTTGCTTGGAGGCTGCATTTATATTGTGGCTGAAGGAACTGCTCCAAACTGGAGACCGGTAAGTTAAACAATCTCCCCAGCTTGTCTTTATGTTGCAAACATGTTCCACAGCGCTTCAATAGTTTGGGCAATAGTGGGGCTGTGTGTCATGTATTATTTCTGGCCATCTGGAACAAGCATTAACCACAAATAAGCAAATTTGCTTGTTTTTTACTGCAAAGAAAGATGAGCCTTGCCAGAGTGATGCTCATTTCCACCAACGACAGATGTTTCAGGCACGCTTGGGTACCAACTGCTGCATGTAAACTAGAAGTCATCCTCCTTCATCCTGAGAAACCGCCAAGTTTTATGGGGTGAGATTCAAAAAAAACTAGAAAGACAGTGGAGAAAAAAAATATTAAAATCAACCTTTTAAGTTGACTCAAGTTTACTTTTTCCCTGGGATTTTGACCCAGTGTACCTGTGGAGTGAAGCTTACCCAGTGGCTCCTCCTTGCCCTGCCGATTTTTGCAACCCTGGGCAGCTTGTAGGCAAAGCAGAGCAAGCCACCCATGCCAGCTGCATGGTTGAGGATGGAGGGATGTGTAGAGGCTGGGAACCCCATGGACCATCTGAACGGGTGCTTGGAAGAATCCCTAAGTCTGGAGATTGCAATCTTCCTAAAGCAGCAGTCCCACATTCCCAGTATCCCTACACACACATTCTCTCCCTCCCTATTAGGCTCTGGCTGCTCTCTTACTTTCAACCTCCCACATGAGCCAGAGGGACAAAATGAAATCAATAAATAACCACTGTTAGCTCCTGCATTTTCAAAGTAGCACACGGGGATTTGAGTTCATGTAACTTCCATTAACCTCATTTAAAGTCAAAAACGTAACACTCTGGCCACCACTCTGTGAACATTGAGACTCTCCTGCAAGCCACTGTTTCTGGCAAGCCCTCACTGTTTCTTTGCCCAGATCAAGGCTGGGGTTTTGGGAATAATTTTTTTTTTTTTTAAAGAGCAGCGGCTGCCGTTCTGATGTTCTCATTTCCCCCTATTATTGTTTTCAGTTGCTGGCATTATTCAGAAGGGCTCTGCACCTCCAGGACCATCACATCCCCGTATGTCAGGACTTCAGAGTCAGGCTGCCAAAGTGCTCCGCGCTTTACTGCTAACCTATGTGCACTTGGATGGTGTGCTCAGGCAGTCCCATTTCTTGCAGAAGTAGCCCTGAACATGTGAGCGCCAGGAGCTTCTGGAGAAGTTTTAGGTGCAGACTCTTTCTCTTTCCAGGCTTGTAGGTATGCATATGTTTACTCCAGGACAGGGACGGAAACCAGCAGGAAAATAAAACTGACGGGAGGCTGGGGCTCAAGAGCCTCTGGTACTCAGCACCACCAGCACTGGTCTCCCACCAGCTGGGACCAGGTACACATACAGGCACATAAACCTCACAGAGCACATCTCCATCATTCCACAAATCCAGGGGGTTTCCATGAAGGACTGCAACACCACAAAGCATTGACAGCAAGCACTGCCAGGAGGCCAAGGAGCTGTAGCCCAGGCAGCTTTGGCACTCAAGATAACACTGCTGCATCCCAGCACCACCAGCACTTGTCGTTCTGTTGATAAACAGCCCTTCACACCAGGTTAAAACATTGTTGCAGGAATTACTGCAGCTTGAGCACAAAGGATTTCTTATTTTTATATTTTTGCACCCTTGATAGACTATGAATGTAGTCAGCAAATGCAAGCAATAGCAGTTTTCTCTACCTTTGCTCCCAATTGCACCAAGCAGCTCTCCAAACTGCAGGGCAGAAGCATGTTGCTCTACATTTACCCCTTTATCAGCCCAGACCTTTGATTGTGTATTTTTACAGAAGCTTTAGGAGACATGGTAGATTTCTGCGTTTTTAGACAATCCTTTTCAAGAATACTCATTTCTAATCAGGCCTAGATGTAGAAGAAAGTGTCCTTCAACAGGAAAGGGCCTTCAAAATGTTCAACAGTGGGTTTGGAAGGCAGGTGAATTGTTGCAGAGTTTTCTTTTGTAATCCTTTTCTCTTTTTATCTACTAGAAAGAGGGGAAAAAAGGAGAAGGTGGATTTTTTTTTAAATGACAAAAACACACAAACGTTTTTTTGTAATAAAAGTGGAAGAGAACAGAACATGTACATTTAAATTTCACAGTAACCGAAAACCTCACTTCAGGTAAAGACAATTCCATAAGCGTTTTCTTCCTATGGGAAAAAAGAAATCCAGTTGCAACACTTTCAACAAAATGTTTTTAAACAAATGCCTTTTGTTTATAGACATTCAGCTGCGGTTGGAGCAGTTGAGCACATGTAAAGAAAATGTACATGCTGCTGGTGGAGACTTTCCTCTGTCAGAGCATTTGCAAGGCTTTCTTATTAAAAAGAACACCTACAGCCTCTCTTCCTTTCCCTCAGCATCACCAGTGTGCATGATGAATTCATGAGCCAAGTTAGTGGAAAAGACATCATTATGTTATATGTTAGCTAAAAAAAATCATGCAAAGACTAGTTTTACTCAAAAGCCGATTTGTCTTCAGCTACTTATCAGTAAAGCTTTCAGGTCAGGCCTGGAGATGGGCAAACAAACCCCAAAATCTGTATTTGTACATATGGGTGCACTTCCATACACCTGGTCATAAAACAACAAGTCCATCTACGCAGAGCAGAGCCACTGGCACATGAAGACCTGTGCTGTCATACACAGCTGTAGAGCGCTGGAGTTTACAAAACCCTGTTTACTATGTCCTCAGACATCTGGCTTGGACTCTCTGGTGTCTGATACAAACTGTGCTCACACAGTCTTCCCTTCAAAGAGAACAGGAAAAGATTTCTTTTTTAAAAACCCTTTTCTCAAGGCCATCTATTTTCTCAAATCCTGAGAAAATTTAAAACCCCTGGGGATTTGTCCCTCCTCTACCCTTAGGTCAGGCTAAAGCCGGACAGCAAGGAGGACACATCAGAGGCCCATGCGCACAAGCACTGCTGTCATAGCCCACCTCATTTCTGCAAGAAGTTGGCCAAATCCACCCGCAGACACAACTGTGAGTGAATAGCGAATCTCTGCCCAATCATGCACCTCCATCCAGACACGGAGCAGTAGAAATGACAGTAGAAAACACTACCTGAGGTGCAGAAGCACAGGTATGATCTGCCTAGAGGCACACACATGTGTCCACACACACCTCGCTCACCACCAGCTTTCCCATTGCATAGCACAGGATCTGCCACCCTAAAAATAGGCGGCCAGCTGACAGCTGAGCCCCACACAAAAGACTCACTGTATTCCAGGAATTTCCCATGGCCATCAGAGAGGGGAGCAGCCCTGCTTTGTGCTCCCAGCCCCAAAGACTGCTGTCAGCCTGTCTGTTCCCCTCTAGCACCTCAGAATCCTCACAGTTGAGCTTGCTGCAAGTCCCAGCAGCCCCAGACGCCCTCGCAGATGCCTCTCCCTGTAACTCTGCCATGGAGAAAGCCGACACAGATTTACACCGACATACACCAACTTTTTCTTATTTTTGATTTTCTATTGTGCAGATTCTGTGATGGGTCTTCACAATCATTTTCCTTCCTCAGCCTAGATCTGTTCTTCTCACCCCATTTTCACCGAGTCCTTGTGAGTCTTTATGGTGGCTCTTTACAGCACCCACGTGAGCTACTTGAGGCAGAAGCCTGTCAACCCAAGCAGCAAACCATGAAACAATACCAAACCCTCTGAAATGCACAAAGCTGTCTGAAAAGCATCAAAATGATGTCACAGGTAATGCTATGAAAATGATGATGGTTTTGAAAATACCCAGCAAACTTGGAGAGGACTTACTGCTGCACCACTGTTAATGTTTTAATAAAGAGTACCCTGTACCGTTGATGCAAAATAACATTATTGCAACGACCCATCATGTCCATACTATCATCAGGCTGGTTGTTTCATTCCCATCCTGAGAGAAGGTGGGAAACAGGGTAGAAATGGAGCATCAGGGGACAACAGCACCCCACGGGGAAACACAGCCCAGCCAGGAGAACATAAGGTAGGAAAAGCCCAGGTGAGGCTGCCTGGCACGACTGGTGGGCAGGAGGACAAGTCAATACCCACACACCAAGTCCAGGCACCCTGCAGGGGCTGGATAAGCCCAGACCTCAGGCACCACATGGCAGGTGTCACCATAAATTACCAGGGATAGAGCCAGGACAGGCAGGGCACCTTTTTAGGACAGCAACAGCCTTTTGGAGGATAAGTCTGGGCAGTAAAGGCAGGAGCCAGCACCTCCAGGCTGCGACTGGAAGGGTTAGAAGATATTAAGTCCATCCAAGTGCCACCTGCTATGGCCAGTCAGCGCCACAGAGCGAGCTCACTGTAGACGGACAGAGGTCCATACCAGGATGATAAATGCTTTATCTTATCAATATGTTATCCATACACTCTTAAATCCCAGAGTGGATTTTGCCAGCTCGATGCAGCTTCCCAGCTGTGTTTCCTCGCTTGCGCCTGCCAGTCTGGGCAGCAGGAAGGTGCAAGTGCTACTCTGACACCAAATCTCTTTGTTGTCTATTTATACGCTGCCCTCTGGAAGCTGCTCACTAGCGGCTGTCACTTGGCGTCTTATCTCTCCTCACTTTGCAAACTGTCTCCTGGTAGTCCCACTGCACCACTGCCACTATTTGGGAGGCTGCTCCCTTCCCAGATTGCGCTGTTTGGTTAAAAGACAGGGCTTCACTCTTCCAATGATCTCAAGATCCAAACCATTACCTTAATTTTGTTACAGAAGGGCAGAAGTTGATGCCTTCTGTTGGACAAATAGGGACCCAAGGCAGGGTACTGCTTATGTAGCCTTTGATTGGAAAGCTCTATTCAATAATTTCCAAACCATTACTCTCATTTTACAAAAAGGAAAACAGAGGACAGATCCAAAAGCAGCAATCCCAAAGCCTTTGAGCTTGTAAGACACCAAGAACACCAGGACAGCAGTGACTGACCCACAGATAAACGTAGCACCTACCTCTCTTCATGTCCCCCTCAATCAGGGTTTGAGGTTTATTCTGTTCGTATCTGCAGGGACTTTCACAAAACAAATCACATTCACCAACCATTAGGTCGATACTTGGATCTGTCAGGAGAAAATTTCTTATCAAACTATCTCCCCATAAGGCCTTCCCTGCAGACATAGAACAGAGAGAATGGAAGAACCCATCTCCCTCTGGGACTTTCCAAAAGCCACCATAGGTGGCACCATAAACAGTCCTTGCTCTCTGCAAGACCAGATCTCTGATGCTAATGCAAATTCAAGGAGCTCTCAACCTTCCACTTGATCATGTGTCCAAGAGCAGGGGGTCTTAGGGCCACACCTCCTCCTGGATCACCTCTTGGGTGTGACAGAAGCTGTAAATAAGGGCCAGAAAGGGTGGTCTGGCAACTGCAAGAGGATACCAGTCCCCACACAGTGGTACAGGAGCCCGGCCCCACGTGGGGTTGTGTCTGACAGTAGGACTATGATGATTTGGGCACCCTGCTAGAAATCCAGGCAGCAGGACTGACAGGGTTTGTTTTTTTTCTGAGCAGTGCATGTTTCTGCAGTCCAGGGAGCCTCCAGCTGTCTCTGGAGCTGCTTGCAAAGCCACAAGGCCATTAGAAAGTATCAGCTGGGGCTGGGGAAGCCTTCTCTCCATGAGTTTTGATGCACAGCTAACTGGTGGGGACAGATGAGGAAGAAGAGGGCAGCCATGGGAAGCAACAGGGCTGTCAGCACCTGCTTGTCATAGACAAGCAAAAAGCCAAACAGCCAAAACAGGGAGCAGACAGAAGCAAAGCAACACTGGGCTCTCCAGCCCCAGTGAAGGGAAGGCAATGGGGTGCCAGAGATGCATAACCCCACCACAGTGGCAGGGATGGGCACAGGAAGAAGGACCACCTCACAGGAGGTTTGGGGAGAACAAGAACCTGTGGACACCATGGCATTAGCAGAGGAAAGTCCCACAAAGCGGTTTTGAAGCCCATGTGTCCCAGCAACTGTATGTGGGGAAGGGCCTTTTTTTGCAGAAGGGACAGTTGTTTTCATGGAGGGGAGTGACTTGGCTGGATTGTACACATGGCAAACAATCTTAAAAATCAGGCTGTGGAGGCTTCAAGACTGAGCAAACCACCTCCACAATGATCTGTGAAGACCATGGTGCTGTTATAAGCCACTGCAGACCACTCTCCACTCTGAAACACAGCTCAGTTGTTAGCCATGTGCTCCTTATTTAGCCTAGCCCACATCCATCCCAAGGACAACAAATTCCTCCTGCCAGGTAGAGCCCAGTGACAAACACCAGCTGCTATGACCAGTTTTCCCAAGTATTTTCCATTTGCTCTCCTGAAATCCCTTTGCCTTGTGCTGGAAAGCTCTGGGGCAGCCTCAGAGGCTTTCTGTGCACCTAGGGGCTGGATGGGGTGTTCACTTGACTACTTCAAGACAGCTTAAAGTGCTGGGGAAGCTTTGAGTGCCACGTTATTACCTAAAACATTGGTTCTCTGGCCCGAAAGGGCTCATGGGAATAAAGAAGGCAAGCGCTGCGTTCTGCTTACAGCAGATTGCTTGACAGCTCCAAAAGCTAAAAAAGAAAACACTGTAAACTTTAACTCCTGTGCTATTTATGCTGGTCTCCTTTTAATGTTTTCCCTGGAATTCAAGGGAAATTCACTTGTGCAGGATCTTGATATTTCAGCTCCTCTCACCAGCCCAATCCTGGGTTTGCTGAGCTGTCCAAAAACTAACGTTGGGGTTAGTTTTTTTGGGCTAAGCTCAAGTACCATCCTCTTACCAGGCCTGGGGTCTGACAACACTCCTGCCTGCATGCTTTTTCACAGCAAGAATAGAAACTATAACTCTTCTCCTCCCTTAATATCCACACAGCAATTGGGTAGGAGTATCAGTGCATTCATCCCTCCGCTTCTACCCACACCTTTACAAAGATGCTTCTGTGTCTCAGAAGTCTGTAAGGAGCTCTCAGGCGGCGCTTTCCACAGCACAAAAAACACCATAAAGTTTCCAAATACTTTACATGCACAAAAATACAGAAGGAAAATAATTTCATAAGAAGGTTCAGCTCAGGCAGAAAGCACTCCAGTCTGTAAGAAAAATAACTCAAGCTTTAGTGATATCTCCCGTGAGACAGGCAAGCCCTGAAAGCTTCAGCCCTCAGAAGCATCAGAGGGGACAGACTAATCAGCAGCTCAGGTGCCTGATGTCACAAAGGCCACTGCTGCAGCTTCCCGAACACTCTCACCGTTTCATCCAGCCAAGTCTTCTGACTCTATTATTCCTCCTCCTCTCAGCTGCCGGTCCTCAGGAACAGGCTGGAAATGCGGTCCCAGCTCTGAAAAGCTGCTGCCATCTCCTGGAAAGAGGCTCCTTCCCTGGAGAGTGGCGAGAGTACACAGGGGCCTCCGGGACACGTGCCAGAGGGGACCTCTGGCCACCATCACCTGCTGCTCTAAGGTCTAATCCTCCCCCATGATGTCATACTTGTCACCCTGATGACTGAGGATGATGTCAGAGACCAAGAGTACAGGCTTGTGCTGCAGAGAGCAGCAGGTCTGGGGTCTGTGGGGACAAGGACTGGGGCCATCTCCTTATTAAAGCACAGGCTACATGTGGGCAGGAACATACCCCTTTCCAAGAGCTTTTAATCAGCACTGGCCACACTTGGGCACTGGGGCTGCTTTGTCCCCTTCCTGACTGCAAAATCAGAGCCTTTGACATAAGGAAATGGTTCAGGATGGCTCCTCCACACCAGGCACTGGGACACCCATCACTGTCAGGACGCTGGGGGGTGGTGGAAAAAAAATCACTGCAATTCTGTAGGTCTCCTTTCACCTGCAGCACCCTGTGGCTACTGCACAGCCTCTCAAAAATCCAACTTGCCACTTACACAGCTCCACACAGAGATAATTTGCAGTTCCAGGAGCCTCTCTGGCACCTCTACACATTCTCATAAACACATCTGTCAAACAGGGTTGGGGTGGATCTTTTTTCACCATAAAAAAAATAAAACCTTAGTCATCTCCCTGATGCCACAAGGCCAAGGGGTTCAAATTGCCTTCCCTGAAGAGTGGCACCCACTGGGGCACAACAGAGCCCAGCAGCAGGCTGCACCACCCATGAGCCGGCCAGTGTGAGTGTCACTGGAGTATTTATATCCTTTTATTATACTTTAAACCACTAGGGAGAAACAGGTGCAGAATTGTCCACGAAACAGCGGCCAGCAACACCCCTTCAAGTTTCAAGCTGTTATACACCAGCATGGACACCCACACAGGCAGAAGGACAGAGCTGGACCCTTTAAATTCCCAGATTGCCACAGTCATGAATGAAATCAGTCCTGGAAAAGGACATAGTAAAGGTCTGGTGGGTAGATTAAGTCCTCATAGGCAATTCCTTTGATAAAGACACCACAGAGGAGGCACTGCCAGCTGAGAACACCACCCAGTGTGCCCCAGGGAGTCCTTTTTGGCTACTTCAGCATTTAAATCACCATAGCCCTTCAGGTGCCAGCCCAGGAGCACAGCCTGAGCAGGAGCTGTTCTTACCTAGAGCAGGATGTGCAGATATGGGGATGTAGAAAGGCCATTTGAGGTGTATACTGTGCTCAATCTTTGTCACTTACCTTGTTTCTCAGCTTGCAGTCACAGGGAGGATTTGCTGAGGTGCATCTCTGGACCGTTCACAGGAAGATGGGAATTTCTCCTTCAGAGAAAATCAACTCTTCTGGACCAGGCTCTGGCCACCTGAAATCCTCTGAAAACTTCCCATCATCTTCCTTAGGAGTAGGTTGATTGACTCTTTCCTTGGGCGATGCCCAAAGAAACCTTCTTTTACAACACAGAGCAGAGCCACCGTATTCTCCAGTAAACTGAAAAAGCAGCAAAGCCTGGGGTGGGAGGTTTTTTTCCCTCACCCCAGGTCGATGCATTACTGCGGTAGATGACTCCCTGCTGAGGGGAGCGGAGGGCCTGGTGTGCAGACCAAACCTGCTTCATAGGGAGGTTTGCTGTCTCCCTGGTGTCCACGTAAAAGACATCGTAGATAAACTTCCCACCTTTGTGAGTCCCTCAGATTATTACCCGCTTCTGGTCTTCTGGGTAGGTAGTGATGATGTAGCAATGAGAGGCTCAATCAATTAAGAGAGATTTCAGGTCCTTGAGGAAACTAGTAAAGGGATCAGGAGCTCAAGTTGAGTTCTCCGCCGTCCCTCTGACAACAGCGATGGACAACAGAATTTGTAGGAAGAGCCAACAGGTCAATTCATGGCTCCAGGACTGGTGTTGTCAACAGGGCTTTGGATTTTGTGATCGTATCTTGGTATACAACGTATCAGGACTGCTAGCTACTAATGGGATGCAGTAGGCAGGGCTCATTGATAGGACTTTAAACCAAATTTGAAGGGGAAAAGAGATAATAACATCAGGCTGGCTTGTGAAAAGCAGTGGGGCAGCACACCAGGGGCAGAGGGATGGAGTGCTAGTAAGGGCTCTCAATTTGTTGCCCTGAGGCAACCTGGGTACACAGCACCAAGACACCCCAGGGCAATCAAGGGGCGTTCACCTAAGAGGGTGACAGGGCCAGCCCAGTTGAAGTGCCTCTACACAAATGCACATAGCTTGGGCAATAAACAGGATGAATTAAGGGCCACTGTGCTGCTGGAAAGCCATGACACAGTGGCTATTAGTGAGACTTGGTGGGATGATTCCCATGACTGGAATGTAGGGATAGATGGGTACAAGCTCTTTAGGGAGGACAGACAGGGAAGGAGGAGAGAAGGTGTTGCCCTCTACATCAGTGACCAGCTAAAATCAATGGAGCTCCATCTGGGGAAGGAGGATGAGCTGGTTGAGAGCATACGGGTTAAGATTAAAGGGAAGACAGAGGAAGGCGATGTTACAGTAGGGGTCTGCTACAGGCCGCCTGACCAACAGAACCAAGCAGACGAGGCACTCCATGGGTGGACAGAAGTGGCTTTGCATTCAGAGGCCCTGGTTCTTGTGGGGGATTTCAACCACCCTAACATCAGCTGGCGGGACAATGCAGCAAGGCACCAGCAATCTAGGATGCTCCAGGAATGCATAGATGACAACTTCCTCCTCCAAATGGTAGAGGAACCAACAAGAAGAGGTNTTGGGCCATGTTCTCACCAACAGGGAAGGGCTGGTGA
>VWZK01014576.1:2151-13197 GCA_013396935.1 Baryphthengus martii
CTACACAACTGATTCCTAAGTTTAAGGAATGACAAACCAAAATGGGCAAACTCTCACTCATAAAAGGGGAAACCTCCCACACCAGAGTGTCCAAGATACCGCTTACCCAAAAGGGAGGGGGCGAGGCTCACTCAATCCACGGAGACTCCCTCAATCTGTGGAAGTATCCGTGGACCGCATGTTCAAGGGGAGGGTCCAACTGCTACAACNGAAAAACTCCTAAATTAAATTGTTTAAATAAATTAGGAGCCATACCAATAAATAGACTAAGAATTGTGATTTCTAGGTATAGGTAGGAGGTGGATGCTATTACCCTAATGGTTTTCAAATGCATTGGTATGTCTTCGGTGAAAATGTAGTTATTTAATCTCTAAATTTTTATGTAGTAAATAGAGAAGCTTCTGAAGAAACCTCTGTTTCCTAGGTAGTAGCCTTTGTATTTAAAATAAAGCTGAATGGGGCTGAATTTACCACTCCGAGGATAAAAGACCCTTTTTATTTCATGACTATATTATCAAATAAATAATTTAAAACTACCTTTCAGAATGTTTTTGGCTTGAATCTCAAAACATACCATAGGAGACTAGTTACACTCAAAGCCATTCACAGCCCTTTTTCAAAACAGTCTAAAGCTGCCACCTTCTGGTTGTTTTCATTGCTTTCTGTACTAGTCAAAAACCGATCTTCATTAATTCTTTGGTAGTATCTTGGAGTCCTGATTGCTGCCAGTGCGATTAGGATATAGTGAAATACATAAGACTAAAACATGCATATTGATTTTACTATCCAAAAAAAAAAAAAAAAATAAAACCACACACAAACAACGTCAGTCTATCAGATCACCATCCAGAAGTACGAATCTTGCTGGTCTTTNATCCAGACCCTGAGACACCAGTTAAGCACCGTAAGGTGCAACCAAATGGCAACTGAATGGCCGAGGCACCAAGCTGCTCAGCACAGCCCATGTGTTTTGTCTGGGGGGGGGAACTGTACCTGCCACATACATATACTCTTTTTCACTTTACGCATATGACTAATATCCATTTATTTCTGTCTGATTTCAGCGTGATGCTTCTTCCACTTTTTCAGACCATCCATTTTTCCATTCTATTTCTTTATTATGCTGGGTTCTGTGCTTTTAGGGTCCTGTCTTCACTTTGCAAAGATAGTAAATGATAGAATACAGTGTACTTTTCACAGTGATGCTAGAGCAGGTGAGTGAAAAAAAAGAAAGCAGAATACATTTTTTCAAAGGTATTTACAATTGTCAGAAATGTGTCTAATGGGCAGCCACTCAGGGGTTGGATATTTTTTCTTTATTTATTTATGGGGGTGTTATTTTCTGGACAGATAAAGTTGGACTCCCAGCAGCAGCGGAATTTTCTGGCTTGCTGTTGGGATGACATGAAAACAATATGTTATTACTCATTAACTTTTGTCTTTTGGCAAGAAACAATGCTATATCAATTTGATTAAAGGAGTTAGCCCACAGTGTAAAAAAAAAGAAGTTGAATCCCCACTCACAAGTACATACTGAAGACACTTGGGTAAGTCAGAACTGCTTCCGTGTAAAGATTTTTCCAGATCACTGTATCTAACTAATTTAAGTATTTTTTATTTTTTTTTAAAGATTGCAATTTTTTTCTGTATCAGTTGGTAGTTACCACAATACTAAAACTGGAGTCATCTAAGAAACATCTGTTACCATTGAATTTAGTAAATGAGTGGAAACTACATGAAATTTTCTGGATTTTACAATATGCTAATATTTGTGTGAATCTCACAAAGTTCCTCCTCAAGATGAAACAGCAAAGAAAAAAACACATAATATATTAACCCTTAGAGCTCAACTTCAGGATATTAGACAAAATGATCATATATTTTGCAGAAGACTTTAAAATTTTCTTTAAGATGTATATATCTTATGAGCAAGGAAGTAAGACATATAATATTCTTCCTTTCAAGTATTCTTCTGTCTTCTGCATTTAGCAAGGTGTCCTTTTCAGGCAACTAGTTTCTTCATTCACAGTAGTATAATTCCTTTGGAAGCCCCCACCACTCCAACTCACTCCTGCCCCTCCCCACCTCTCCCCCCCCAAAAAAAATCAAACAAACCAAACAAACAAACAAACAAACAAACAAAAAACAAAACAAAACTAAACAAGCAAGCAAGCAAACAAACACAAAAAAAAAAAACAAAACAAAAAAAAAAAAAAAAAAAAAAACAAAAACAAAAATTACCACAACCCTTTAACTTTTTTACTGAAATAGCAGATTGCCTTAGGGCATGTTTTTCTATCTCTAGAGAAATACTGGGTGTTAGAGTAGAACAGAAATATCTATAGAATGGAAACATCTGATTTTCTTCTTTGTTATGGATTTTTTTGGGGGGTTGTTTTAGGATTTATTTTTGTTAGAGATTAGTTTGAAATTTGACAAAAGTATTATAATATTTACCATCAAAAGATGGAGGAATTACTCTGTGATGAGGAGCTATAAAAATACACATCCGATTATTTCTGTTTGAATTTTCTGTCAAGGAAAGAGAATGAATAACCTACTGCTAAACACTGGCCATCTGTAACACACACACAAACAATGAAACCCTGTAAGAAAATTGCTTATAAAATTACTGTTTCCTTTCACAATATCCACCAATATATAAAATTCCACTGTAGGGAGGCTAATTTTACTAAACTGAATATTTTAACTATGAAAATGAAAGTCATATTTCACAATATGAATACATATTCCTTCAGTCAGTGAGAGGCAGTAAATATTATTTGACTCCAAATCTTCTATACAACTCCTGTAATAACATGAAACAATACAACAGCAAGTACACAGAAGTATACTATTCTTGCAAGAATCTTTCAGGTGTTGGAGGCATGTCTGCCTCCAGTTTTCCCACTTTTGTTTAAAATGACCTACCTTTAATTTTCAGTTTCAGGATAAATTTTATTGTTCAATTTGTAGTTTCCCAGGATTTCTGTGCAACAACAAAGCAACAAGAAATAGTTTGTTCCCTGAATGATTTATTAGTAGGTCAGATCTTTCCTTCCTGTTTAGAATCTTATTACAAAAAGAATAGAAAACTGGAGCACTTCACCACAGTTAGGCCGAATGAATAATAGCAAGTATTGTACCAGTATTATAATTAAAGGCGTCAGATTCCATGGAAAACTAAATTAAATTGACTTCTCTAGCCACAGCTAGGTAAGATTTCCCACTAAATCTAAATTTATTGGTTTACATTAGGATCAGAATAATCAAATGGAAGTAAAGATCAGCATTGACTCAGACCAGAGTGCCACGTAAGTTCTGTACCTATTCATGTTTTAAGTAAATAAAGCAAATAGTAGTTAGAAAACTGAGAGGCAGAGAATTATCCTATCATTTGATTATTTGAGGGTTTTGCCCAATGAATCTAAGCCTAATATTTTCCAGTGTTCAGATTTTTTTCTGCTGAGATGCAAGGACAGAGTTTAGAGAATACAATTTAAATTCACCAAAACCATCACTTAGTCTTCTCAAGTTCGTTTATATTTTGGCAAAATCAAAGTCTTCAGTAAGGCTGAGAAATAACATTTAAACTTCTCTTGGCATGTCACTCCAACACCAAATTGAAATTTACTTTGCATTCCATAAAGTTACATGAAGACAAAAGCAGCTGATACGAGAATAATTTTTTTTAAAAAAAGAAAAATAAAACAAACAAAATCAATCTCAACCATCATAACTAAAGAAACTCTCACTTTTCTATGGGAAGAATTATTTATGCTTCCAATTCTTTTTCTGAAATTGCAGAAATTTTTTAAAGCTTATTCTACTGATACTGACTGTCCTAGAAATTAACAAGATACATAGATATTTCTCAAAAACCAATTTTTAGAATTGTAAGCAATCCTTTTAATTAAATTAAAAGTTCTCCAATACATTTGGAAGCACTATTGTTATGAAGGGATCTAACCCTTCTTTCAGAAAGGAGAAACACTTGACAAAATGAAACTCTAACCCACCTAAAAAAGTAATTTTCCACCTACTGAAAATGTTTTTCTTAGAAAGGAAAATAGCAGCCACTATGTCAGAGCAAGAGACAGGGGAAAAAGTAAAAAGAAATTAAAAAGTCACTTCGTAGTACAGTACCTGGGTAGAAGAAGATCTGATTTCTGATACTATTTTGAAAATTATTTGTACCTGTTATGTATATTGTTACTGATGTTCAAACCACTTGCACTTACAGTTGGAAGATACAGGATCAAAGGACAATTCTGGCTCCTGGGCATTTGGGGAGGACTCTGGCCACAGCACCTGCCCAGCGTAGACTCAGCTGTAGGCTCAGACCAGGCTGCTCAGGGCTTCATTCAGCCAGGATGTGAAATGCCAAGGGATGGAGACAGCTCAACCTCCCTCAGCCTCTGCTGCATCACTGCCTGTCATCATGGGCAAAAATCTTCTCTTTATCTCCAGCCTGAGTGTCTCATGTTTCAGCTTATACTGCTGCCTCTTACCCTCTCACCATGCACCCCTGTGAATAGCCTGGCTTTATCTCTTCTGTCCTCTCCCATCAGTGCTGGGGATTTTACTGGGTGCCTCCCTTCTGGCTAAAAGAGCCCCAGTCTTGCAGTCTCTCATTGCAGGACACCCCTGCTTTGGCAGCCTCTTCTGAAGTTCTGCCAGCACATACATATTTTTCGCACTGGGGCCCCAAAATTGGATACTGAAAGGGTATTCTGCTGTGGTCTAATGAGCACTTAGAAGAGGGGACAGTCCCTGCCTTCCGCTGGCTCTCAGGTCCATGCTCTGCTCAAACCACCCCAGACATCACTGGCCCTCATTGCTGCCTGAGTGCATGACTGGCCCCAGATTAACTCACTGCCTGCCAGGGCCCAGGGCCATCCCCCACAGCTGTTCCCTGGCCCCATCAGCCCCAGCCTGCATCCTTGCAGTAGTCTGCCTTCCAGTGTAGGCCTTGATCTCACCCTTGCTGAATTAGGTGGGGTCCCTTTGGGCCCCCCCTTCCCTGCCCACCTCTACTTGAAGAATGGCCGAGCCCTTGAATGTGTTGACCAGTCCTCTGTGGTGTCATCTGCAAACTGGATGCATGGGCCCTCTGTCATCTTCTCTGGATCACTGGTACAGTTGTCAAACATGGCAGGTCCCAGGACAGACCCTACAAGACTACAGTTGTAGGACAAACTATTAACCATGACATTCTGAGCCCAAACATCCAAACGTTTCTTTAACTCATTTGATCGTACTCATAAGCAAGGTAATATGCTAAGTTGGATACGAGAACAACCTGGAAGACAGTGTCAAAGACCATACTAAAGACAAGGTACATGGCATCTGTTACTATTCACCCTTCCACAAATCCTAGCCTGTTTATCACAGAAAGTATTCATTCTCATTCTCTGCAATGAGGAGAAAGACGTGAACCCTGGAAACTCATACATGTATCCATCTTAATTAGTGTGTTCCTGACTGAATCTCAAGTGGATGAAAACACCTTTCAGAACTCCTGGGTAAAGGCTTTCAGGGGATTGGATTTAATATCACTCTATCATAAACAGTTCTTACTAGAATCTTCCCACTCAGTATCCTAGATGACACTGAAGGGACTGTAGGAAGACCTAAGGAGTATTACAGAACTTTGGTGCTTTGCTCAGCACCATTAGAAACCAGACTTCTGTTTGGTTTCCACTTTTATTTTCCAGAAAGGACTAATGAGCAATTTGTTATGAAATGATATGCACAAACAATAAGCAATTTGGATGAGTATTCTTTTAACTAACATATGTGGTGAATGACAATATATATAACCTCTTTTACATGTTAAGCCCTCACAGGAATATCTGTGTGATGTCCTCTAGCTGGAAGATGATAACTAAAAGAGACAATATGGCAGTGTCAAGTTCTTTGACAGAAGAGGACAGCTGAGTTGTGAAGCTTGCAGGGGAAGTGGTCTCTTAGACGGTCAACAGAAAACTACCCAGGGTGTCTGTCACTGTTGCGTGAAGTGAAGGGTAAATTTAGTAAGAGATTAATTTCCTTGCGTTCTAGATGGTTCTCAGAAATTAGAGGGGCTAGGGGCAGTTGGACTTATCTCTTAATGGGTATACCAATTAAGAATGTGTTGCTATAGGTCTGACACCAGACACACACTAATAGCCTACTTACTGTAGATCTAATTTCCCTCCAAGGAAGCAGTTGGATGCACAAATATCACAGTTTTCCTAAAAGGCCAACACCAGATTCATGAACAGCCTATTATGCTATAGGTCCAGTTGCATTTACAAGAAGTGGTCGGATGCATGGATAACACAGTTTATTTACACTTGCAACACGCACAGTTTCGTTAAGATTACCAGTGATAAATACACTAAGCTGCAGGGACCACTGTATATCTCAAAACTACAATTGCAATTGCAAATGTAATCTCCTGGGGAAAAACATGCAAAGCACACAGTCGGTGTAGCCGAGGAACAAATCTTAACGAAAGACGTCCCTTATGGGACGGTCAAGGAGGACAAACTCGTCAGCCTGTCTTTATGACTTGGTGTCAAATTCTTGTCCCACACCGTATGTTCGACATAGGCTAACATTTATGCTTCAGTTTTCTACAAACATGTAAAGCGTGGGGATGAGTCTGTAGGCAAATCATTAAGTGGGCTCATTAGTTGTACAAATGTTCCTTGGTGGGCTTTTCAGCCTTGATATTTCATGCAAGGAACAGATAATTGTCTTTAAGTGTCTTCTGCCAGACACAGTTAGCTGCTGAGATGAGCAAGAGAACGGAAGGCCAGGACGGCACCTGGGCTCACTTCACATTCAGGGTCGTCACAACACTGACCACTGGATCTCCACTCAGCCTCAGTGCCTGCTCTAGACCCTAGATGCTTATGAACAGTGATGAGCGTCAATTGATTGTGCTTTCTGTTTCCAACAGTTACTCAGTAACTCCTACTAACTTTATATCCCTGAGCCAGTCCCAGCTAGGAAAACACACCATCGGGTATTCATCTTATGACAAGGAATTTAATTGCTTTGTTTCTACAGAGAGTAAAGATAGCCTCATTATTTTTAGAAAGCATTGTTTCAAAAGAAACGTTGTAAACCACTGCAGGTGACTTCATCCTATATATAATAAAGGATACAGGGTTCTACTGACTAGTGGCTGAGAAAACAGCATATTAGCTAGTATAGCTTCCAGATTTTTGTTGCATTGGTGCTATCTGGCCTTTTTTTTTTTTTTTTTTTTTGAGTGCTATGCAGGAAAGAAACCTTTCCAAGAAGAAATAAAAGCAAACAGTTCTGTGGCTTTTTTTTTTCACTAATGGCCTCTGTTCTCCACAGTAGCTGAGTAGCAAGTCTAAATAATAAGGGTAGGTGATGACTAACACATATACCCTGAGACAGTGCTATTCCTATAACAACAACACAAAGAGCCATTCCGGTGTCACCTAAACATAGATTTCAGGTCAGATCCTCACCTCATATTAATCGGACTAACTTCAGTTATTTTAACAAGTTATTTAAGATCATCTGAGCAAGGAATAGACTCTGATTAGTCTGATGTTGTTCAGTGCTCATTCTGCTTCATTTATGCTCATTGTTTCCTGTGAGAGATGCCTGCCTGCTGCGTGATTCTGATCCAGCACCTCCTGTGCAGCAACGCACTCCCCCTGTGAAAACTTCAAATACCGCGTTTAGCTTCAGTAAGCATAATAAAAAAGACTAAGATATTTGTTAGCTCTTTTAAGGGCGTCCTAGGCAGATGACTACAGTGGCCTGGTTTTATTAAGGTGTGATAGCTGGTGTCTAGCAGCTCAAGGAGAATTGCACGTGGCATATAAACCCTGAACAGTTTTAAATTATGTCCTTTTTTTCCCCACTGTATGGCAATCAGTCTAGATGTAGAAGCTCTTAATATTTGTATGGAAATAAAAGTCATCCATAGCCTCCTAAGATGATCAAAGGGTTGAATGTGTTTTTATGCAAATATCTACTAGGAGCTTTTCATTAAATATACCATTCTGTTGGATATGTGGTATTTCAGAAGATTATAATACATCAAATCATGAATCAACCAAAAATGAACTTCTGGTTTGTTGTGTGAAGGGTAAATTTAGTAAGAGATGAATCTCCTTGTATTCTATCTGGTCCTCAGGGATTAGAGGGGCTAGGAGTGGCTGGACTTAGCTCTTAATAGTTATGCCAATTTAAATGTTGCTATAGGTTCGACACTACGTACACGGACAACCTGTCTGTTGTAGGTCTGGTTGTGTTCACAAGACACAGTCAGATACACAAATAGAATGGTTAATTTACACTTGCACCATATACAGATTCTTTAAGATAGCCAGTGATAAATACGCTAAGCTGCAGAAATTGCCATATAATTCACAATACAATTGTAATTGTAAACATGATCTCCCAGGAAAAGAAACAAAGCAGATGAGGTTGCAAATTTTAGCAAAAAACATGCCTTCTGGGGAGAGCAAGGAGGACAAACGTGTCAATCTGCCCTTGTGGTTTGGTATCTGAAATAGGGCTAACATTTATACCTCAGTTTCCTACTGTTGTGTAAAGTGTTGTGGTGGGACTGCCGTCAAATCACTGTTAAGTGAGTCCTCGGTTGCACAAACATTCCTTGATGGGCCTTTCAGCCTTGATGTCTTCTGCCAGGAACAGTTAACTGCTTTGATAAGCAGAAGAATGGGAAAGCCAGGACCACATGTGGTCCCAGTCCATATTCCTCCTCCGCATCATCACAACGTAGATCCTGTATCTCCACTCAGCCTCAGTGTCTGCTCTAGACACTACATGTTTATCATCAGTGACGAGTTTCAATTGTTTGTGTTTTCTGCTTCCAACACTATTTAGCAGCAGGAGGAATGTGTTTACTTTGGCAAAAATAAACCATAGATGTATATCAGGAAATTAATAGTGATTGTGTCTTGAGTTTTCAAGGCTAATAGGGGAACCTCATGTCTGCTTATTGAACTCATAAATCCCTCCTGCACGGATCAAATAGAATTGTTGCATATAAGGAAGTAAGAGAAGAAAAGAAACAAATATTTTCTTGCTAAGTCACATTACTTTGTATGTTATGCTGTGACCATATATATAAAGAATAGACTAGAGCTATTAGTAAAATTAATAACAAACGAATATAATTTTACAAATTGTAACATACACATGTAACGCTGTGCCTGAAACATTGCACCAACTGCTGAATTACGTTTGCTTTTAAGTCGCCAGCATTGAGACCCAGCCACACTTGGATCTCAAACCATAGATTCTTTTTCAAATATCCGTATTAGAGAAAAAACCTTTATACTGTGACAGCTGTCAAACACTGCCACAGTAGCTTAGAGAGGGTGTGGAGTCTCCGTCCTTCTAGATATTCAAAGCACAGCTGGGTGTGGCCCTGGGTAACCTTATGATCTGGTTTTGCTTGATCAGTGGTGGGACTGTGCAGCCTCTAGAACTGTCAGCCAGTACTAGCCATGCTGTGGTTCTGTGGTTCTCCAGTATTGCACATCAACCCTAAGTGTCTGATGCACTGAGTCTTCCTCTTTACCTTCCTGCCTTCAATATGCTGCTTCCAAAACCTTCACATTAGAATTAAGTCTGGATCTGGATTGTAGTTCTTCGGGGCTGTGCAGCAGAGAAAGTAAATAAACACAGAAGCTACAATCAGTCCCTGTATACCTCTTATCTGTTGAATTTATGAAAATAAACTTATTGATAGACTTTCTTCCATGTTTTGCTTTCTGTATTAGTTGCAAGCCAAATTTTAACATGAATTTGAAGCAGAATGTGGCCCAGGCTGTTTTCTATGTGATTTTTTTTTCCCATGTTTTTAAGATATTTTTATGGATTTTCAAAACTGTGATAAATGCTTCATCAAGATTATATAAGATACTGACAAATATCAGGCAAATCACCACAGCAGAAAAATGCAGGACAGTCTCTCTTCTTGTAGTATCTCTCTTGGGAGCCAGTATTTCTCTTCCCTGCCAATCTATTTTCTATAAATAAAGGAATATAGTTCACCTGCATTGTGCAAAACTCTTCAATTTTTTTTGTCTGAAAATTCTATTTTGTCACTATGTTTGTCTCATGGTAATAATACAACAAAAACTGTTGTATGAATCAAGGCTCAAACTTTTCCTACAATATAAGGAAGTGTAGCCCACTCCAAAGAAGATATGCTGAACTGGTAAACTATACTTCCTCTATTTCATAATGCATATATTTTAATGAAATCTTTTCTTAAAATATATCTAAAATAAAGGTTTCGCAAAAAAATGTGTCAAAACAACAAATCTAATATGAATTTTCTGTTTATTCTACTCACCCTTCCCCTTCTCACATCTATAATATGAGATCTCAAATACTAATTGAACAATAAAATTCAGTTAATGAGTAGTTATGATCATGTGGTTCAGTGCTTAGAAGAACTCCAGGGCTGCAATAGCCTCCTGCGTCTTCCTAGCTTTCTAAGATTTGTTCCTGCCTCCGCAAGTCCCACCCCTCGTAAGGGAAACTCCACACATATTCCGTCTCAGACTGCTCCTAAAACCTGGTAAACTTTTCCTGTAACTTTGGTAATACAACAGGAGAGTGTGACATGGAGCCCACAGTAATGTGAGAATTACGACCCTCCTTGTTTGTGACTTTGGTTTTAATCAATGATTCCACAGGCTGGGGCTCTAGGGTAAGTTAAGGATCTTCTATCAGAATATCACTGCCACCATCATCCTAAAAGTCTCCATTCCATGTTTCAGGATCTGTACAGTGTATTAATTTGCAGAATTGTTTAGCCAAGACCAAGAATTCTATCTGGCTCAGTGTATTGGGTTTGGGTGAGGTGGAGTTAATGTTCCCCAGAGCAGCTCTTATGGTGCTCTGCTTTGCATTGGGAGGCAGATAAGATGTTCATGTTGTGGTTGCTGCTGAGCAGCGCTTGCACAGCACCAAGGCTGTCTTCCTGACATCTTCCCCCTGGCTGTCCAGTGAGATGGGGTGGGCAAGATC
>VWZK01014579.1:13877-25519 GCA_013396935.1 Baryphthengus martii
TTTTTTTCAGTTTAGCATTTAATGTAGTCTTCTTTGGAAGGGTAAATAATTGCATCTGCAGGTATGAAATACTACTTTAACATTTTGAAAGAATTTTCCTGAGTGAAAAAGCTGCATGTATTAAATTAATATCAGACCATTTTCCAGTTAATACTGGATCTTTAGATTCTCTGTGCAAATGTTTTGCAGGAAATATCACATAGCTAGTCTCAAGGAAGGCAAATATTTAGTTTTTGCAATACTGTCCTTAGACGACCACATGTAACTTAGGCAACAAAGATTTGGCACAAACCTATTTGTTTTACTTTAGCTACCATAGATGAGGTTTGTTCACAGTTTCTGAAGTTTTTAAAACTTGCAGTCTTGGTTCTTTTAAGATATGGTGGAACATACACTGTTCCTAGCATGTGTTACTGTTTCAAATATTCTGCCTTAATGGTAGCTATTTGTCTTATAGCTCTGTCTTATTAGAGCTAGCAGGCTGAAAATATGATTGATACATTAATTTTCTGCAAAACAGTTTTCAAAAGGAAAGAAAGTAATGGAGAACTACATTCAGAATGCTTACTTTCTTTTAAAATCCATTGAAATCACTTCCCATTAATCCAAACAGGAATTAAGGCTGTTCTGCACAAAACCCTAATATAATGGGCAGTCTTTTCCCCTACATACATCCCCATTAAAAATTAAGGTTTATTTGATCTGCTAAACATTTGAGTTGATTTCTCCCTTCCCTAAATACTACTGTGCATCCTATACAAATGTGATTTTCAAGTAAGCTCTACTTCACAGTCTGTTTTACAGCCTTTAGTGAAAGGAACAATTCACACCATGCAGGGAATATGCTAATTGCTTGCACTTACTTGTTACTGAGCATCTATCTGAGGTTAAATATGTTAGCAATTGTTTTTGCCTAGAATTGTAAAAGCAGGTCTCCATTACCCCACAGAAAGCACTGTCAGCTGGGGTATAAGCACAGATAGCTCATTCACAGGGTTGAGGGTTGGTGCAGCTGCAAAAGGATCCGTTTCTGGTGGTCTGCTGTCTCTGGATTCACTCCTGAACAAAACAACTGTCAACAACTACAATTTTTCCCATGCTACACATTCCTTTTCAGGATTCCGGTAAGTTGTTTTTTGATTTTAAGCTTTTTCTTGGTTTTGTGTTTGTTAATTTTTATTTGTATTATCCCCATACAGGTTTTTGCCTAAAGATTCTGTTGAAGACAAGCATGCTGCTTGTCCTCACTCCTACTCCTCATCCAAAGGTACAAAAGTCTGTAAATTTGGTCTCAAATATTCACGCAGATTTTCACCCTTTGACATGGAATGGTGGATCCACAAAACTCCTACTTATAGGCTTCTTTATATAAATGAAAACAAGCTGTACGCATAACCTGCTGAAGACACCCCTACTGCTCTGTGTCTGATTGATGGTGTAAGTTAGTATTGTTTAGAGGACACTGGCTTTTTCTGCAGCCTTCATACCTTGAGATGAAGTTTGTTTGCCCTTGAGGCCAAACTGAGGAGAGAGGTGCTAGAGCCTGGCCTCACACTAGAGCGCTTCATCTCACCTGCAGGCTGAGCACCCCTCCACCACCACCCGCACACAGGCTGTCAATCAGAGAGGAAACAGAAGTAAAAGGAATGTAAACAGATTTTCTCACTGTGCCTTCCAGGTCACGTTCTTCCCTGCTGGCTGGTTTCAGGCTAGCAGCTGAAGGGCTACGGGAGAGTTGCAGGAGATTTGATGCTGCCATAGCCAGATGCCCACGGCCATCTCTTCACCCCTCTGAGGTACCTGGCTGCGTACCTGCTTCCACCTCTTTCCCATGAGTTGGCAAGCTTTGCTGTCCCCAAGGACTCACTTCTCACTTGTTCATTTTCTCACACTCCTCCCTGCCACCCACCTCCACCTTCCAGAAGGTTCTCCCAGAGAAAGCTCAACCCTTAACTCTGTTAGAACTCTCCTGTCCTTCCTGTCAAGGACAAGCCAAGCCTGTGGTTTCCTCTGCTGCCAAGCTACATCCTTGAAAGAAATACAGAACGTTGCACACAACAAATGTTGAACAAACGACAGACACAGCTTTCCACAGCTGATAACTCTTGTGGAAATTGCAGCACCAAGGGAGCAGTAGCAATGCTGAGGTGAGGGAGGCACCAAGCAGGGCCCTACAAATACTCTAAAGCCTCACCTGCTGGCCCCATTGCCATGGCTGGCAGTAGTGGCTCTATGATGCTGATTAGCAAGGAGTTGCAGGGAGGGAGGCATGTCTGGGCACAAAGATATCCATCACCTGATGAAGTGCTACAGCAACTTCAGCCACCTTCAACAGCAGCTGCCAGGGGAATCTGTCAAAACATTTTCTGAGATTCACAAGACTGCCCGCAGCTCACCAGCATCCCACCGAACAAGGCCTCATCCTGCATCTTAGGAAGGATGAGCTGGACCTCCAGGCAGGAGTCCTGAGCCTGCATCAAGCATGTCACCACCAGCAGTGGCTCCTGCCCTGCCTGTGCCCTCAGGTCAGCAAAGAGCCCTCTGCACTCTGTGGTGCAGAGGGGAAGTTTGGGACAAGCCTTGCCCAGGCTCATTTGGATTTTTTTTTAAATTCCACTACTTGCAAGGAGTTGTTTGCTCCTTTGGGGGCTTTCTGGGGTTGCAGCTCAAGCCCTGAGATGTATAGCCGATTTTGCTTGCTGCTTTTGCTGTGAGATAGATGTTGCAATAGTATCCTGTTTCCCTGAGCAGTGTGCAGAAAACAGATGTCATGTTTTCATGAAAACTGAAAATTAAATGAAAACTGATTTATACTAGTGAGTTTCAGGCTTGGCAGCTTAGCTTGTCACTGGTGGTGTGACTGCCTGCGTGACCACTCAGTATTTGCTTCAAATTCTTCACCTTTTTATTAACAATTTCGCGCAGTCCATTAACAGCTTCCTAGTCAAGCACGTGGTCAGGCTGTTGTCAGCTGTGAGACTGTTTTCTTCTGAAGTTTGTAAGTTTGTTCTGACAGCTCGGTTTGATTAATGGCAGCCCAGTTTCACTGAACACAGTAGGGCCAGAAAAGGCAACATGCTTCTTTGGCTCAGATTTGACTGATGAACCAGAAAAAAACTACAGCGAATGTGATTTTCCTTTTACATGGGGCTTGTGCTCAGAGCTGTTTTGGTGCATATTAACCAACAGCAGCAGATTGGACAGTTAATAAAACCTTCACATCAGATGAGAGATAGGGAGAGAAAACAAGAATGCAACCTTGGGTTTCTTTACCTTCACAGCCAGTGCCAAGCTACTTTCATATATCACTCAAGATAAATGAACTGGGATATTAAGCATAAACAACAAGGAAAGCTAGGTCATATGTGACTTATAACTAGGATATTCTACTACAAGGCTTCTGATTAAAAAAAAAAAAAAAAGAAAGAAAAAGAAAAAAGATAAAATAGACATTTTATTTCTCTATTTCTCTAGGATTATTGATGTGTTTAAGAAAAAAAATCGCCATAGATCCACAAGATGAGAGGTTAATAGGGTGATTCAGGCTGGGAGGGATCTTCAGATCTTCAGCAGTTCAATGTGATGCTCACAAGTATTGTCAGACCAGGTTGCTCAGGTTTTCACCTAGGTGGGACACAAAGCCCTCTGAGGAGGGAGAGAGCCTATACGATTCCCCTGGGCTGCCTGTGCCACTGCTCGCCAGTCCTGCTAGTGGAAGGGCATTCTAACAGCTAGTCTTTATGTTTCTTGTCCCTCAACCTCCTACCATGCCCCACTACGAAATACTCAGCTCCATCTCCCCAGTAGCCCTTCACAGTCACTGAAGGCTGCTTTAAGGTGCCCCTCCTAGCTAATCCATCTCCAGGCTGTTGGGCCAGGTCCCTCAGCACCCATTCACAGGACAAGTCCTCCAGGCTCAGTGGTCCTCTGCCAAAATTTGCAGTTTATGCCTTTTCCATGCTAGGGGCCTAAAATGGACCACAGTATCTCACTGTGGTCTAATGAGGGTTGAATAGACGAGGAGTTTCCTCCATGGATTGAATGGCCATGTTCCTGGTCATACAGCCCAGGATACAATTAGCCTTTGTATCTGTCCAGAGCACACTGCTCGCTCATGCTCAGCTTCCTCTCCACCTGGTCTTGCAGTACCTTTTCATCAGAGGTGCTCCTCAGTGTCCACAACCTGTATCGTTTCAGAGTTATTTAGTCCTAGGTCTGCACTTTGCATCTGGTCTTTGCATTGTTGTATTTTGTGAGGTTCTTGTTGGTCTGTTCCTCCAGCTTGTTTCGGTCTCTCTAGGTGACAGCCCTGCCCTTGAGTTGGTGACCCCAATTTGGTGTCATCTAATTAAAAGCTATAATAATCCATGTAATTTTGAAATTGTCCCTTTTATTTTTTTCAGGACATTCTTGGGCAAAACAATCTTCAGAGGAGACTTCTACAGGAATTTTGACTTACCTGTTAGTGGGACAAACCAAGTGTTTTAAAGCTGTTGAAAAGCTGAAATAATAAAGCTGTTGTTGCTTAAGATATCTTAGCAACATTTAATAAAGATTATGATTTAAAGAGTGTATTGTCCTCCTGGAATTGAGCTTTAATTTGCAAAAACTCAGCCACCACTTTGGATTCAATTTACATGTTTTCTTTGTGCTACACAAAAGCAAACAGATCTGCTAAAAAAGTTTTTGAATTGAGAATAGTTGTGATAATTGCAATAACTGACCTGAAAAGTGAAAAATAAGATAAATCAATAAGAGCATTTTTTAACCTATGAAACATTAAGTTGCTCAGAATTGGGAGACAGAATATACTTTTTCACAGTTGCATTTTTCCTTTAATTTTGGAGACGTTACTGTAGCTTCATGTAATATGCTGTTTAATATTTATAGTCCGTGTGATCTGCAAAGTGGTATGAGTCTGTAGATGGCCTCAGGGGCCATGTCATTAAAGAACAAAGAAGAGCATTGATGTATCAAGTTCCTTTTTATTTCGTAAACCAATTTTGATAATTTTCTTCGTTTGTTGGCAGACAAAAATGTATTCTGTACTATCTTTAAAACCAGGTAAAGAGGAGGCTCAGGGCAAGTCTGGGAGATGTTACACCACAGGGAAGCAGCAGATGACTTTTGAGACAAATACAAGTCTCAGCTAAACATTAAAGAGTTCAAAAATCTTGTCCAGGGTTGAGCTATACTAGTGACTACCTGTGCTGCTAGTCGTGTAACTAATAAAAGAATCTGAAAAATACTTACTGAACCCCTGCATAGAACAGGTATTTCCAGACACAAAAGTATGTCAAGTTGGTCAAGCTAGTTCAGAAGTTAAGTTTCATTTAGGAAAACAGAAAAAAATAATTTCTTTCCCTTCCTCCCCTTTGTCTTCCTCCCTACATTCTTTGCTCAGCAAGCCACTTTAATTTTCTAGAGATTTTAGATTAAAAATTATTCAAAGTAAAAACAAATACGTCATACTAGGCAGTTTCCATTAATTCCACTCATAGCTGAATTTTGGCTATGTTTTGACTAGGGCCTGAACAAGCCAGAGAATCATTGTGGAAATAATTTTAGTATCTTCCATTTATTACACCTTTGAGAGACATAATAAAACTTCTGATCACTCCTACTAGACATCCATATTTAGGAATCCCAGACGTGAGGATCTAGAAACCAGTATAGTCAAGGAAAGATCTGTTGCATATCTCTCTCTACCAGGATTATTTTCAAATAAAATGCTAGGGTTTTTTACGATATATATTATTTATATTATATTAAATAAAAGACTTTGACTACCTGTTAAATTTCCGTTTTACCTCCACCACACCCCTCTTTGCTAAATATTCTTCTTCTGTGGTAGTCTCTTCTGTGCTTCAAATTTTATCTTTTATGAGTGGAAATCTCTATAAGGTTCTCATTATGAACAACATTTTTGGCAAAGTATTTTTAATGATGATTCTGGCAAATTTGCATGTTGTCTTCTAGCATAGTATACCTCTGTGTTAGCTCCACCTGAAAGACTCTAATTCACCCATATGGAAACAAGACCATCTCTTGTTGGTACCTTGGGCACCAAATACATCCTTTCCTAAATTTGCACCAAGTGAAAAGATGTCAGAGCTCAGAAGAGTTAATATTGCTAGTACAAGAAGATTTACTGGGTACAGATCTCTATTACATTCTATTATGTTTTACCAGAAAAACACAATTTAGAGAAACACTCTTTCAGTGTGTAGTTGTTTACTGTACAGACCTGCATACTCTGCCTGAAGTGTTGTGCACATATTCTTTTGCAGATCGTAAAACACTAGATCTCCTCATCCTATATCTTCTTATTGCAGGTATTTAAACAAACAGTATTTGTCTACCTTCTGCTGTGACCCCAGTTTTGGAATCAGAGCACAGGATTCTTCTCACTTAACTTAACTGTGTGAGCAGTTGCTACCTGGTTTAAAAATCAAATTTTGTCTCCATTTGTGATCAGGAAAGACAGTTCCTTGACACTGGAAACACAGTAAGATGAACAGACTTCTGGTTCCATCTGCAGCTTTCCATTTACTGGAGATGGAGCCTATACAGATAATATGAACTCTAATATTGACCTTTCAGGCAGCTGAAGATAGATGAAAACATATTAATGGTTATAAGGTTGGTTTGTTGTTGTTGTCGTTGTTTTTGCTTTGGTTTGGTTTGGGTTTGTTTCTGTTGTTTTATTTTTTGTTTGGTTGGTTGGGTTTCTAATAGACTACCAGATGAAGTTAGACTTACTTGCTAAAACTCACCTGTATAGATCAGGCAAGTGTCTGATAGATTTCTTTTTTTATTTTTTTTCTTACTTTCTGCTCTATAGATCACATGTCTGTGGCATTTTAATTCATGTTTAGGCCATGTGTTTATTATGTTAAGATGTATGGAGTACAATACCTTACAAAAACCGACAAAACACCTGTGTGTGATGGTAGTTGATGAGTCCAAGGAAAAAAAAATGTGGTATTATTCTGAAATTAATGCTAAACCTCCATTTATTAAGCATTATAGGATTCTATGCTCTAGATTTTCTTTCAGACCATCAAAAAAAAAAAAAAATCTAAGATCCGTATTATTTGTCCACACTTAGGGTCTCACTGTTTTTCAGGATTATAAGATACATAAGTATGTAAATCCTGGTGTTCTGGCTTCATTCTGTCTCATTCTATCTGCTAAAATTCTGCGACTAGTTCTGTTAGTATGTTTTAGTTGCTGTTGTGTAGCATACATGGCACTGAAGCAACAGCTGACTGTGCAGAGTGAAGTGACGTTTAATTCTTGCGGGTGTTTTAAGGATGGACAGGTATGCTTATGATTCTATCTTTATCACAGACTTTTACCTTACAATGACCTATGTCAATCTAGCCACCATGCCCCGAGGTCTAGAGAAGAACTCAAATTACCCTTACTGAAAAATAGTAACAAAAGAAAATATGCAGAACAGAGAATCACAAAACTTTATATTTTCCTCCCAACCCTTCCATAAATTTCTCCAATTGCAAGCTCCCCAACACGTTTCTCCCCGCTTTCTGTACTATGCCCCACTTAACCTTGCTAGCAGAGACCTAAACTTCATATGAGACTTCACCACTTTCAGTCCCGTCTCCAGCTGTCAGTTTGTCTACTTGCACTCTTCTGTCTGGTATTGAAGAAAACAGAACACTATTGCTATTCAGAATACTTCATCTTCAATTGAAAAAAGAAAGTGATTAATCTGTTTTTTTCATGTCTCAAAGATGACTGTACCAGAATCTAGGTTCAGCACTTGCCTGATATGAGGGCTTTGATCTCTCACAGAGAAACTCTGAACTGTACAGTGCTATGTCAGAGGAGCAGGAACTGGTAATGGGATCAAGCAAACCAATTGGCAAGGCACAGAGGTTATGAAAAAGCCAAGGATGGGAGTAAGAGATCAGGTGCCATCATACAGATCGGCCTTTTCCTGACAGCCTGGTCAATGTGGACACCTTCACAGGTTTGTCACATATCCAGTCAAGAGAAAGAGTTCCCCTGCCTCCCTATGTAACCCAGGGTTCTCCTCCATAGCTGGTACCGGAAAGACTAAGCAGATACAGGTCTGTTAATAGCAGCCATTTGGCAGAGGCACAATCAGATAATTGCTGCCTAAAACTTCAGCAGCTGTCATCTGTTTAGGGAAGAACAGATACCCATGGTAAGCATTTAACATAATATGATTACATCAGATTTTGAGAGTATAGACTCAGTCAATCAAAATACAGCCTGAGGGTCAGCTTTAGCCTTTTCTTTGATTGTCTCCAGCCAAGCACCTTTCAGCAAGTAGAGAAGGAAAACAACTGTTTAGGCAGGTAGCATGCTTTTCTCTATCTACCGGTAGAACTCTACCCCTTTGTACTGAAAGAAGACCCCATTGCTCATGTGCTTCCCAGCTATACCGACCTGGGCCATGGGGAACTGGTATTCCACAACAGGAGTTCAGATACCTTTGGCTGTTGAGAGCAGAGCTATTCTGCTCTAGACCATTTATTTCATTAATCTCTTGATTTGGCAGGGAGGCTAGTCCATCATCTGCAGAAAAGTGTGGAATAATACAATGTTATACTGGCTTAGAAATCCTGAGGTAAGCTACTTGTTCTACTGACGATAGCCAAAGACAGGCCAATGTGCACATGAGACACGACAGTAACATACTTACTTGTTGTTCTATTGCTGCATGTTGAATTGTTGCATACAAACTAATGGGCAATCATTTTACCCATGATTAGTTTCTAATGAAGATATAGCCTACATATCTCTTTGAAAAGTTTCAGATAGAAGATGATATAAATTATTTGTCTAAGACCGAAAATCCACAGAAAAAGAGAAAGAAATGCAAACAATATTGTTAACTGAAGGCACAAGCATATCTGTGTACACCATTCACACCACTGACAGCATGACATTTAAGACTAAGCAAAGCCATCGGTTATGTAATTAGTTAGCAGAGGCAAACATCCTGCCTGGAAAAACAAGAACAAAAGCTGATTTGTTATATCTTTGCCATTCTCTTTAAGCCAATATGCTGCTCCAAATACAGCACTGCTGTACCAGTGTTCATGCTCCTTCCTCACTAACAAAGCTGAAGTCGTGCTGCAGAACAATTGTCTTGTAGTGACATCAGACACAAATGGCCTCAGAAGATATATAGTTGTTTAAAGAAAGTCCCAGTTATTAAAATTAGCTGTATAACTGCATTTATCTTGAGAGATTACTGTGTCAGTGATGCCATGCTGTTCCCTGGGAGACTTACATAATAGGTTATTCTATTACTAATAATTCTGATGTGGCAATTCTCTGATCATCTGGTATAACACAAAATTTAAGCCTGCATTCAGGCAGAATTAACTGGATATAGAGATAGAAAGTTCCAATTACATTAGCTGTATGAGTACGGTTATGAGAGATTACTGTGTCAGTGATGTTGTGCTGGTCCCCACGGGACTTATCTAATAGGTTTCTCTGTCACTAATAATTACGATTTTGTTGTTCTGTGAGCAGCTGGATATGACACAAAACAAGCGCGTGTTCAAGCAGAACTAGCTGTAGAGAAGGAATTTAACTTTTGGCTCTACAGAAACAATAGTGTTTATGTACTTTCACATATAAACACTGCTGCTAAGACTACCTTACTTCAAACAAACTTATCCTCATTAGATCCAGTGTTCTATTTAAACACTAAAACACAATAGGCAGTGCATATTTGGGCAATCATTGCATGCATCAAATGATGTTTAACCACCCATCAACTACAATAATCCCCTAGAAATGCACCAGCTGAAAAACCGTATTGCTTTTATAGACCTCAACTCAGAAAGAAATAGAGGGAAAACACTCTAAATGGGCACTGGCCTAAATAGGGTACTACCGCTGCCAAGCACAAATCTGTTTATATCAAGCATTCTGGAGCCATTCCACAATTTGTTAAAGTGTCCAAGGTATTCTCAGTAATCTCCTTAGTCAGGGCTAGTTCAGCAATACAGGAATATGGCATAATGTGTTGGGCTTTTGGCATGTCACTAAAAATCTGGTTGGTCTGTATTTGCACGGCTTCCATATTCACCTGGAAAGATCTGCAACAGATAGCTACAGTTACTGGTGTCTGGGAAAGGTAGTTTGTTTGAAATGCTAAGATAAACTTGTCATTGTCACAGTTATCTATATTTTCTTAAAATCTAAATTTATGCCATGAATTCAGATGAGCAAAAGAAGAGAGAGAAGTGATTCTACTCACATGTTAATGTGGACTCGACCTTGAACTTCATCACTGTCTGTACCAACAGAGAGAGAGAAGTCAACATAATTCAGAGGAAAAAAATCAATTGAAGAACTCATAAATCAGGTAATTCTCAAGTTACTAGTGAATATGCAGTTTTCTCCTGTTCTTTGTGCTTGTATTCATTTGTATTAGCAAGAAACGGAAACTCTTCCAAGGATATAGTCTTGTGTTGAAAAATACATGATAGACAAGCAGATAAATGTGGGCTATAGTTCTCTTACTGATAATATAAGCACATGTGAGAATATTGATAAACTTCAATGAATTACATATATTCGTTATAGGTATTACATATAGATATTCCTGTGTGGTACCTGCTACCTTGAACTGGGACTTTGGTTAAGTCTTCAAGGTTCTGATGCATACACAAGCAGGTTCAAATTTAGGACAGATTAAGAGAAAAATAAAATTCCATTGCTACGTTTCTTCGCATTAATATTATGTGTTTCACAGTGGTCAAAGACCAAAAGGAAACAAACCTTCTTGGATGTACTTTCTGCAGCTCTCAAAAGCAACAGAATTTCTTGAAACTTGAACAATCTGCTCAGATCCATCAGATGCAGAGGTTGGAGACAAAGTAGATGATGGAAATCCATGGAATTTAGCCGTTCTGAGGCAAGACAAAAATCTTGGTAAGAACTCATTCTTACTCTTTTTATTCTCTTCCCCCAAGTAGTGTTATTAGTGATGTAGTTAAAGCAAAAAAAATCCCCAAACAAACAATCAAATAAAACAAAAATAAAAACCAATCAACAACTTTTAATTTTATTGTCTGGACATCCTTATAAACTTTAACCATAGCTAAGAGTGAACAGATTGCAGATCAAATAATTAACAAGTACTGGTCGGTCAATGTGTTTTAGTTACAACCTCTTCTATATATTTGGCAGAGTTTTATGAGTATAAAACTCCAGTAGGATTTCAGGACTAGGACTTGGTTTATTCGAGGTTTCTTTCTTCTGTTTAAAATGTGCTCCCAAAGAGACCTTCCCTTTGTTTTTCTTCTCAAGTTGTCCATCAAGATTAGGGCTCCAAATACCTTTCTCAGCAAATTGCTTTTAAGTGGGAAATAAACTCGTGAGACACTGCTGCAGTCTGTACTAGGTTCATACCCAAATAATGTAAGGAGGTTATGAGGTAGTACTATAACAGGGAGTCAAACTGTAAGGGTGAGTAATGGAGAGGAGAACAATACAGAGAGGTTAAAAAGCTATTTTAAGTATAGTAGGGTACACACACATACATACAGCTTCCAAATGGCTTGGGTTGGAAGTCAACCTTCAAAGATTGTCTATTCCAAACACCCAACATGAACAAAACCTGGTTA
>VWZK01014580.1:0-31800 GCA_013396935.1 Baryphthengus martii
CCGGCGCGACGCCTGGGTGCGCGCTCCCGCCGCTCGGGCGACGGCCCCCTCCTGGTGTCCCCCATGGAATTGTGACGGAGGCTGGCTGGGCTTTTGTGCGACTCAGAAAATGTGAACGGACATTTGTCCATCTTGAGGGATTTGACTTAGGGATACCTTTTATAAGGCAGTCGTGGAAGAACATGTTAAATGTTTAATCTCCTCTGGTCTGCGTGGCATCTGTTCAAATCCTGGTTTGCATTGATCCAAACGTTGTGCCTTTTACACTTGTCTGTTTGTCTAAAAAAGCCAAGGTTCTAAATATATCCCATATTGATTGTTATTTCAGGGCTGTTCTCCTAATGCATACTCTGAACCTGTCATGGGATTTTCTGTCCTATAGGAAGTTGACGTCTACAGCTTTCCTTCGTACACCAGGCTGTGGATTGCTGTGGATTCGTTTTTATGTGTATTTAGAACATACAGATGTGTATTCCAAAACGTGTCCAGGATGGTTTTTGTAGCACATCTGTTTTGGTTTAGCTGGTGTGGACTAAGCTGCCTCTGCCGCATAGTTCCTTGGAGGAGCGAAGCTGAGGGATGGCGTTACCCCCTTGCTGGCGGGGGAGCAGCGCACAGCTCGCAGCTTTCTTTTCCCGTTGTTGCCGTAACTCTTCCCTAAACTTCTCAGCTGCGGGGCATTTTATTAACCCAAGGGCAGGAGGACTTTTAAAAAAAAGTTTTCTTTGTGTAAATGCTTTAGTAGGTGTCCGAAATGACTTTGCTTTTCAGAGCACCCGGAGAAAGTGAATGTGTTGGCCATGTAGAAGTGAACTAAAAAAGGGGAATCATGCACATAAATATACATACGGAAGTCTCCTAAGCCTGTAAAGGTGTTTGTATTCCCTTACGCATTCCCCTTTGCTCGTGATGGGCTCTCAGTTTCATAGCTCGGTTCCCCCTACGTCAGCCGAGTCTTCTAAATGGCAACGTGAATTGCGGATGAGAGAACTCAATCTGTATAAGGGTTATCCTTCAGCAGCGAGGAAAACTATGTAACCTCTGACATTTTTGGGGGAGGCAAGAATACATAAACTTCGTGTTAATCATTGGCAAAGCAGAAGTATGAGCGTGGACAGTGGTGGAGCTGAACGTTAATCCCTAACCAAGCAGTTTATGGCACCCCGCTGCAGTGAGTGAGGCAGGCTGAGGTCGGAGGGCTGAGGACAAGGAGGATAGGCGTAAATAGCTCTGCTGAGGGAGGCTTCGTAAATGTCGGCGGTTTACTGCTTAACTGCTAAGGCCCCGCTGACAGCGACCGTCCCGGGGTGTGCGCACAGCTTTGCATTTCTAGCAGCAAGGCTGTAACGTTTATGTCAGCAAAGGACTCTGGACAACAGAGCTGTAAGTTCCGAGATGCGTTCTGCGTTATAGTTAAAAAAAACTGAGGTAGGGAGGAGTGCAGCCCACTGTCAGATGTGGGGCTGTGCTGGAGCTGGAGTCGGAGCTGCGGAGGAGCACGCCCCAAGCTCTGGGAGCAGGAGCCGCTGTGTTGCTCAACCGCTGCAGCTCTGGGACGGGCTGGGGAGTGGCGGCGCCTGGCATTTGAAGGAGCCCGACCCTTCCCAGCTCGGTACGCTACAGGCAAGGTTTCAAAATGATAAAAAAAACCCTCTGTGGGGTGAGCTTCACTTCTTTTTCAAACAGTGCAATTCACAAAGAAGCTGAGGAGATGAAACTTTCAAAACGAAGGGGAATTCAGCGGAATACAAAGACTGCAGAGTTTGTATCTCATCTAGTTTGCCGTTTGTCCGTGGCTCGTGCTGGTTGTTTTAGCCCTTGGAACACGGAGTGTTAACTCATTTTGGGTGGATTGGGGTGAGCCAGTGGGGCCAGCAGACCGTGAACTGTTTCTGGAGTGCCTTTGTGGGCTGCTGTCTCTCCCTCAGGCTGCTTCAGGACGGCAGCCTGAGCAGCAAGTGGCTTCTAAAGAGCTGAAGTCCTCTGGCATGGGCAGTGTTTCTGCCAGGTGGTCTCAGCTTCCCCAGCCTTGTCTTCCCATCACCGTACTCCACTTGCATGTTCCCTGCCTCCTGATCCCCGTGACTCTGCACGAAGGAAGATTTGGCTGCTGGTGGAAAGATGACGTGGGGTGTTGCGCGAGGGAGGGCAGGCGCTGGCTCTTGAGTGTGTGGGGAGGCAGGGAGCATCCCAAGGCTGTGTCCTCGAGCCTTACCACCTTGGTGGGTGGTAAGCAGCTGCCTCTTTCCACTTCTTACTGATTCAAAGGGACGTTAGATACTGTTGCCAGAAAATGGAGATTTGTTTGCGTTGGGAACACCGCTCTATGAGAATGCGTTAAATGACTGATTACTCATGAAAGTCTTTTGGGCAAGATATTTGACTGCCAATACATGGAGCTCTACTGGTGCCATGGTGTAGCCCCGTTCTGGAGTGATGGTTAATTCTGTGGCGGGTTTTATTATTTAGTCTGAAAGGTGTGTCCAGGTGACACGGAACTTGGTGAAGTCATTCTCTGTGCTTGTCCATAATGACTTGCAGGTATTTGGAGTAAAAAGAAAAGGCAAGTCAAATTTTCAAATGCAGTAAATATGTGTAGTATTTAAAAAAAAATACTTAAACCACCTCAACGAGTAACAAGGCCTCACCTATCTACCCTTAACACTTTTCCTTCAGTCAGTAAGACGCTTACTTTTATAGCATCTATTGTATACGAGGAGCAAGGTGAATTTTGGGCGATGGAAAATTCTTCTGCTGAATATGACATTTAATGTACAGCACTCTGAACAGTTTTTCTGTAAAATAATTCTCTTGCAATGCACCAAGCTTTTCTTATCTGTATCATTTTGTCTGAAGGCATTCACCAGAGCAGCAGAGCACCACAGGAGCATTCGTGGGCACACACAGGCATAAACCACACAACAAAAGAATATTCCAGCTCACGTAACTGCACGAAGCCTCAGGTGACACAGGTCCCAAATTATGCTTGCTCAAGCATCCCCACGGGTAGCAGCGGGAAGCAGCAGCAACTCGCGGCTTCCCCAGCGATGTGACACCTCAGATCTGTGTTCGTCCGATCGCCGCTTCCTCGCTGGGAACGCTGCCTGCAGGCACCAGCAAGGCTGAAGGACAAGGGAGAAAAAACCCAAAGGGTGTCATAGTCTTATGTTTGTTCCTTGAGCCCCAATTTCTTCGCTGGTCTCCGAGTATGCTATGGCTCACTCAAGAAAGGAGTTCAGTTTTCACAGCAACAGAGACGTAATGTCACCTCACTGTCCACCAAAAAATCAGATCGAGGACGGCCCGGCCAGGCACAGCGAGAGGCTTGAAACACAGCATCAATTACCTGAAACGGGTTTCTACCCATCCTCCCCCAAAAAGACTGTACAGGAAAAGAAAATTAGTATTTGGGTTGGTTTTTTCTTGCAAATAGAGGGCACGATGACAGCAGCCAGGACAAGATCACTAAACTTGGACAGACTGTGAGTGAAGAGGCCCAGGATCCACACTCTGAGTGAAGGGAGCCCTTCGCGGCTCTGTGCCTGAGCTAATCGGCAGTGAAATGGCACCGGGGCTCGGGGAGGTTAAGGACATGTTGACACATGAATTTGTTTCAGCAGAGTGCCAACTTAAACAGCTCTCCCCTCCAGTTTATCCCACTCCCGCCAAGGTTGCTCTGAACCCAGGTCAACACGTCGAGCCAATGAAGCCCACAAAGGGTACGCCAGCAAAACTGGAGGTGGTTTAAGTACTTTTTTTTAAATACTACATATATTTACTGCATTTGAAAATTTGAACAACCATTTTCAAAAGTGGTGTTTCTGCTTGGTAAAATGGAATATTTAGCTGAGGCCAAGAGCCTGTGTGCTGGCAGGGAACGGTCATATCTGCTGGTGTACTTAAAAGTATGAAGTGAAACTTCAAGTGTGTCTTTGAGAATCTATCTATTTTGATAGTCTGGAGCATCACCTTTTGTGTCCTGCAGGACCTGAATTAGAGATCCTCCAGCAGTTGGACTTCCTTCTGCTCTGTGGTTGTTTTTGTGTTGGGATATTTTTATTATTTTTAAATATGGTGGGTTTTTTGATTCAGTAAATACACAGGGATGATTTTAGTGCAAAAGAAGATGCCACTCTAGTTGCTGTTGTACTTTTTGGGAGGAAATCTAAGTAGCACCGATAATACAGTGATTGTCCAAAATCCCTCTTTCCGTCCCTATCTACTTGGTATTACAGCAGCTTCTCCTCCAGCTCTCCTTCAGGAAGGTCAGAACAGCCTGCATTTCTTTTTTTCTATGCTCTCTTTTCTTAATGAAGGAATTTTCTTGATTGCAATTTGCACGTTGCTTGCCTTTTGTCTATTAAATCTCTCGAGAAGAGCAGGCATGTTGTGTCAACATGAACAGAAAATAATTTCAGTATCCACTAACCAAAGCCCATTCAATTGTTCCTTTCCACATCCTCTTTTGTTCACCTCTGGTAAGTGTTGGGCTCTTTTGGGGAGGAATCCTGTTTCCTTGATTAGGAACTACTTTGGACCATGTGAATCGCTGCTGGAAAGAATACTAACAAACAAATTTCCAGAAAGGATTTAAGTCCTCGAGCTGTTGTTTTAGTGCAGCACAGTTACTCCATCAGGCTGTGTGTCAGGCTGAAACTCGCCCTGCAGACAGGTTCAATGAGCCTCCTGTTTTTCTTCCTCTGAAGGAACCTGTTTCTGATGCTTTGCAGAGGAATGGTATTCGTTTGGACAGGTACAACTTGGCTTCTGGGGTGTTTCTGACCTTCCTAATAATCTCAAAAATCTCCCATAGAGCTAACAAATCTATGTCTCACTCTTAGCTACCTAAAGCAAATGGGCCAGGTATAGTATGGTCATGCCAGGAGAAAGATGTAGGAAGTGTTACTGTTTTCTGAACAGGGAACGGAATCTCAAATTACTGTAACTGAATCTTGTATCTTGCAGTTCTGGAAGGCTTATCAGCGGAGAAAAGGTATAACTGATACAAGCGGCTTCAGAACCTGTTCCTGTAGGAGCCTTTCCAGATTTCATTTTGGTGGCCTCTTCATGTAGCAAAAATAAACTGGTCAATCAGGGTGGAAACAAAAATAAAGTAAAAAATACCAGTGATATGAATATTCCTCAGGAGTTTAACATAATGAAGTGGTAAAGTGAGCATCAAGTCGATGTCCTAGTACTAGGCATCTTCAGAAATTGCTGCGTGTGGCTGGAGGTTGTTTTTGAGCTCTGCATATACCAAGGTGGTGAGACAGGTTTAAAAAAATGTCATTTTAAGGATGTGAGGTTAAAAATAAATTGTTCTTCTTAAACCACAAGCATCTCTGAGCATTGCCGGACAAAAAAGTTGCGAATGTTTTCCCTTGTGTTTAAAGAGACAGCTTGAGAGTCTAAGCAGAATGTGGAGTACAGATCATTTAGGATTTCAAATGGCCCTGTTCAGCAAATTGTCTTCTACTTTTATTACAATTATTATTGCATGATGATGATTATTACTATAGGTTATTACTGTTATCTACTCTTATTCTGCCTTTATTTAACTCTTAACAGCTCTGACTGGAGTTGGATGCTCTCTTCCTCTTTGGATCCAGGCTGTTCTTTAGCAGATAAAGTGCACACCTCTTTCCAAGAGGTTTTTCTTTTCCTACCTAGGAAAGAAAGACTCCTGCTACCTAAAGGCTGAAAGTTCATTCACAGCTTAACCTCTTGTGAACTGTTGATCTTCAGAAGGAATTACAGGATAAACACTAAACCCCTTTTCTTTTTCATTCACAGGAGGAGTCTCGTATCCTCAGGGTAAAGGTGGTTTCTGGCATTGACCTAGCGAAAAAAGACATCTTTGGAGCCAGGTAGGTGTTCTGCATTGATTATTTGATGTGTTTAAACAGAATGAACTTAGCCAGGCAAGGGCGCTTTGTAACCGATTGCTCATAAAAGCGATGAGAGATTCTGTTATTTATTAGAGCCAGTGCAAATCATGGGCTGTGTGTCGGCCAGAGGGCCCTTAGTCACAGTGGCGGCCATGCTCCATCCAACCACATGAAGCCCTTCCGGAGGCCGCTGCCTGCCCCAGCTCTGCAGGCGTGTGAGGAGCAGCGCAACCTTCGGCTCTCTTTGGCAATCCCTAAAATGACTCCCAGCCGTCTCCCGGCGCACGGAAGACCGGAAGCCAGCAGGACGCTCTGTCTTACTTTCCCGGTCGGCTTTCAGTACTGGTCTCTCAGGTGCCAGGTGTCAGTCTGACTTGGTAGCCAGACTGTGAGCTGTCTCAGTCTCGGACCTATCCTGGAGGCGCTGTTGCAGCTCCTCAGGGTGGTACTTCTCTGAGAGAAAGGCAAGAAAAGCCTTTTCTCCACTTCGGCCTGTGCCACGAGAGGCTGGCAGCAAGTACTGGTGTGCAAAGGGTTCAGAGGGAACGGTGCTGATGTAGCATTTGTCTGCCGGGCTATGGCAGGTCCAAGTTTTAGTGCCGGTTGAGCCCTAAACTGAAGACTTGAGAGGGAAAAGAGCAGTTTTTGGGGTGTGTAAGGCGGCCTTCATCCGATTGCTTCCCTGTTCATCCGTGTCAAAAGATGGGGCAAACAGACCATAGTTTGCGCTGCTCTTTGGCCATAATAACAACCGGCGAACACCAAAACTGGTTTTAAGTGGTCTAATGGAAAGATACAGCTACAGTCGCTTTGTACGCTCTCAAGTCTTTTGTTTTGCAGAATTAGTCACAGGTGTAGGAATAGCTTTTCTTCAAGTCTAGGCTTGCTGTGCAATGGCTTAAAGAACCAAGTGGGGTAGCAGCTGGGGGAGGAGCTGGTTCTGCAGCCAGAATGAACTCGAAAGCATGAATTATTTTATTTGTTTCCCAAAGGTTAATTCAGGCTTGGCATTCTTGCTACCTTAGGCCTAAGTGTGAGGACGTTCCTTACTGCGAATGCTCCAATCTAATTAGAGGGTTTTGACCAGTTTGAAATTAGTGGTATCCAATTTAGCTTTTACTGAAGTGACTGATTTCTTAATGTATAAATGAGCCTCCCTGGGGAATTTCCTGTATGTCTTTAATGGCACTTACAAATTGTTCGTTAGCTTGCGTATCTAGCTTGAAACTATGTGAAAGCAGCAATTCAGAGTTTCATCAACTTTACTTTTTTTTTGGTGAAATTTGCCACAAGCATTCCTTTGGTAGCTGAGTGCAGACAAAGCTTTTTTATTTTCTTCCCCCAAATTTGCTGTTCTGAGGAGCAGCTTTTGGTACTGAGCATAAGCAACAGAAGCAGCAGCTGATACGTAGAAGCTTTTGGACACTCAGTGCTTGCGGAGGAGGTGCAGGGCAGCGCTCGGGAGAGCGTCACTGGGCCGCTCCACAGGAGCACTTGCACGCTCACAGCGTCAGCACCGACCTCCTGGGCTGCCTGGCGCTGAGATGCTGCGATGCCAAAAGGAAAGAGATAGGACTGCAGCACAGAGGCGACAAGATTCCTGTCGCAAATGCTAGCCCTTTTTCTGGATCTCATTTAATTTGACCTTCCCATGAAATGACAGATTTTCGGTTTGCTTGATACGTTTAATTGGCTGGATTTTGTTTCTGCATCATTTCCAGAGCTTTAAATTTCACCATTTCTTTTGAAAAAAAGCAAAGTTAATGGTTGCAATATTGAATCACGGAATGGTAGGGATTGGAAGGGACCTCTGGAGACTCAGTCCAACCCCTGTGCTAGATAGAGAAGGAGATTCCACAACCTCTCTGGGCAGCCTCTTAGGCTCACTAAGAGGAATTTTATATAAATAAATGTTGAAGTGCTGTGGCAAATTCACAGAAGTAATCTGAGAGAAGCAGGAATCTTTTTAGTGTTCATTTGATTCGTTAAAGGACACGCTGGAAACTTTTAGAGCTGGATCCCTGGCATTGTGGTATTTCCTTTGGCCATATTTCTCATTGAACTTCTGTAAATATTTGTGCTGAAACTAAAATTTTCTTAGGAGTTTTTAAATTGTAAAAATATCTTTTTACCTTTCAAAGTTAAAACTTTAAGTGAAATTTGAACAGAGTTCTTTTGATGTGGCCCTTAAATATTTCAGTAAATGGGTCTCAAGTCAGTAGGATTTCCATAAAACCAGAGAGTTAAAGACATATTCCCGGCATATATTTTTAACTTTGTTTTAAGCAGCTCTTTAGTAAAAACTGAGACTGACAACATCGTATATTATACACTGAGGGAAACTCTCGTATTGCTGGGTTGGCAAGCTTTCAGAAAGTTTTCTCTTTTGGCTAAAGCGCCAGTTTAATTTTTCTGTTTGCTTTAGGGGCCTTACATTCCTTGCTGAGATAGGAACATTTCATGCCGCTTGAATCTTGAGCATGATTTAAGTTGCTACAGATGGTGTCATTCTGGCATAGCTGCTGAGAGTGTGTTGTGTGGCAACAGCTCTGCCCAGAATCAGTGTGGAGAGGATGATTAAATTCTCATTTGGAGCGGCGGCGGAGAAACGTGTCGTGTTTGACCTGAGCAGGAGGATAAGGGAAAATTTATGGGTGTTACAACTGTGCACATATTTACTGTGTGGTGTATGTTCAGGATCCCTAAAACCCAGCAATAACTCATCCTGTCTGTGTGTGTTTTCTTCTCCAGGTGTGGACGTGTAGACCCTGACACTCTGTTGTTTCCCTTTCCCATAAATAATTTTCCTGAGACCACAAATCTTTTCAGGTTGATTTCTGTGATGGTGCGACTGTTAGCGCACAGCCACAGGGTGGTATTTGGTGTGGAAGTAAACCGTTTGAGTCTGCGAAGGCAGAGGGTGCTGGCTGCGAGGTGGCGCGCGGTCACCCAGACCATTGCCAGCAGGCGCGGCAAAGGAGGAAATACTCAAGTGGGCCGTGCCGAGGACCCCCTTGGCGGGTGCGGAACGGCCCTTGGTGCCAGGCTGGGCTGCAAGGGGGTGCGCAGGTGGAGCAGCAGCGCAGTAGCCCAGCTCTGTGCTGTCGTGTCGGGTGAGGTGCTGGGATGGCACGGAAACGCCCCTGGAGCTGTGGGTGTGCATCAGCGAGGACAACGCGAGGGTGGCGCTGGAGCGAGGCTCCGAGGTGGCGCTGCACAACAAGTGGGCTCTGTCTTTGGGAGCGTGCAGGTAAAGAAGCCTGGCTTTGAAAAAAGAACACATGAGAACAGAGGAGAGCACCTTGTGATTTCATCCCGGTGTAGATTTGGGCTGGGTTGACCCGAGGGGTTGCATTCCATATTTGCCGCTGTCACAGCAAAGAGAACAGAAGTCATCAGTGCCCAAAGACACAACAGCACGGTCGGAGGATTTTAATGCACTCAAGGTATCCCGCGTGCTAGGAAACGTTAGGATTCTGCGTGTCATTCCTAACCAGCACTTCTGGATTATGGACAAATACGTGGGATTTTTTCTCTCTTCTAAGTAATTAAGTGAAGTGTTGCGGAGGAATCCCTGATCTTGCAATGTCCTTTTTGGCAGAAGGAAGGTCAAGAGACTGCTGAATGTTTTAGATGGTTACACCCTTTAGATTGAGTTGATCCAAAGTAATTTGAAAACCTGTTAGAAGTGTAAAGTTACGAGCCCAGCAACTGATGTGCCTCTTCACGGTAGAGTCGCACAGGGCTTAACGCTGGGGCCGAACAGTCACTTAACATGTAACTGTGGAAGATTAACTACAAGGTGTACACTGTGTTTTGCATCTCAGTCGGTTTTCCTTACTGTTTTTAATCAACTTTACCATGATGAAACAGTGCCTGTGGGCTTGCGGAGTCTGAAAGCCATTTCTTGCCTGATTAATTCCAAGGGAAGTCTCTTACCAGTGTAGAGCACTGGAGAAACTAACATTTTTCTTCTGAAGACTGTAACAATAAAGAATACTCATTGCTTTCCATTTTACTTTGTTTTGCTTATGAAATCATTTCAGTAGTAACTAATGAAGCATGAGAGTTCCAAAACTTACAGAATTATGATTGCAGTGACATAGCGTACTGAAGTGTAGAGTGACATGGTAGCTGTGAGCAACCCGAGGTGACAGTTACACGTGATGCATTTCCTCTGCAGTTGAGGTGGACGTGAGTAGCGAGTCTGTGTAGGTGCAAGTGGGTTTTTAATAACCTGGTTTACATTTTACCCAGTAAAATTCCAAGTCTTTGATATATACCGATGACTAATAGATACCGCAAACTGGAGGTTTGTGACTTTAGTGTTAGATTTGCGTGCTTCACTGTAAAAGACACATTAGCCTTGTTGCTGTCTGCTGCCTCGACGTACACTGTATTACAGAGAATATCTGCATTATTATGGTACATTTATTTCCTTTTAATTTCCTCTTCACTTCTTAAGCATAATGTCGTAATGAATTCAGCTAGTATTTGTATTCTTCTGTGTAATTAAGTAATGCAGATTATAATGTCATTAATCTTAATTATGCAACATACTGAACAATTACTATTACTTATTGTTCTCTTGGTCTTACTCGCATATTAGGAATGATGCTCTGAGCATCATCATGGCTGAGGCTGCATGGTACATGCAGTCACTGCCTAGAGATCCTTGCACTGTAAAATGAAATTCCCTCTCCTCAATGCTTTACATATTGCTCAAATCCAAGTATAAGTACTTCTGTAGTGGCTGGGTCTATTTGCAGAGCACGGTCTGCCCCGGTGGACAGGATTATGTCTTTCCCTGAAGGTATGTTCAGCGTGGCTTGTTGGTTTTGATTGGGTTTTTTTTTCCACTTTTACAAAATGTAGGTAAGGAAAATGCAGCACTTCTGATGGTGGTGCTGGACTCGCTGGTGGGTTATTTGGCACAATGCTGATACGCTCCTTGTAAGTACAGTTCTGGATTTGTGCCCACAAATGACTTACAAGTAATAAGGGTGAATATTATGTATAAACAAGAAGAAAACGTCTTCTGGTTGTTTCACATAACCGATAATAAGCCCTTGTGGTGTGGACGTTCTTCTTAAACTCGCAGCTTTGGAAAGAAGGAAGGGATCACATGGACGCTGTAAATGGGTATAACTGATGGAATTCCTTAGTTGCTGCTTTTGCCTTCTAAATTGTGAAGTAAGGCAATTGTGGCTGTGTGGGAGTGCAAAAGGTAAAGTGCTGTTCAGTTAAAATTAGGGATGTTTTTCATTATGAGAGAGCTACGCTCCAAATGACACCTCTGGGTGCGCTGTGATTTACCTGCTCTTTTCTGCAGAGCCTGCAGCCCGGGAGGGCAGCCGGGGTGCAAGGCTGTCCTGTCCCCACTTCCTGTCTCTCAGACCAGTGACTCAGTGGTGCTGGTGCTGGAGCATTCAGGCTCCAGGCATCTGGCAGTATTTCAAATCATGCTGTGTACCCCTGTTGAGAAGGCGGCTTCTCAAAATGTGTCGGGATTCTTGAATTCCCACGTGTGCTGTTCCTGTGGGCTGGCATTGAAAGGAGAGCGCGTGTGACGCTGAGCAGGCCCTGTGGATGACACAGGCAGCAGATGGCTACCTTCGAGCTATTCTTTTCTTGTCACTGTTTCTAGTCCAGTTCGAGTTATGGTATATCCTGGTCTAACCGATGGGAATGTTCTGGTGACAGCTGTACCCCTGGAAGTATCCCCCCCTAGCACACGTGCTACCGTGAAACTGGGTTTGAAACCCAGACTGTTCTCCTTCTCACGCTGGTGTCTCCTTTGTCAAGCACAGACAGATTAATTGAAGTGAGCTACTCTCAAAATTTAACCAATCAGATTTAAAAAATAATCTGGCTCATAATGAACTGCCTCTTCAGTGCTTCACAAGTGATCTCTGGGTGAGCGGGAACACTCACGCTGGCTGTTCCATACACAGCTCGGCAAGGAAGGGTTTTAGCCGTAATCCTGGCTTCCTTTAAAATTATTTACTATATATAAAAATAGACAAAACTCAGTCTTGAATTATTTTTTTGCGGTGGCCTAATGAAGTGGATTTTGACCTCAGCCTTTAGTCAAATATCTTACCCAGTGAAATATTACTTCTGTGGATGTAGCTAATGTAATTTTTTTGAGAAATGCTTTAGTAGTTCAAAATGGCATCTATTGCAGAGTGAAATGGCTGCATGTATCCTGTCCCAGGGAGTTCCTGGAGGTGGAGCAAAGCTGGGCAGCTCTGCATTGCAAACCTTTCAAGTGACAGAGCCGCTTGACTAGATGGCAGTTGCTCCAGTAGGATGGAGTTCGTTCTGTGCTTCCTTCTCCTTTTTCTAGTTGGAAAAGTACTGAAAACCCACTTTTCTGCTGGTTTTAAGGCTCTGAGAAATGAAATATTCAAAGCCATACAAACCTGCCACTCCATTGATGAAGAAGTGTTTGGTGTTACCTGTGCCTGCTCCAGCTCTGCTTGGCGCACCCTGTGGCTGTTGCCTTTCCTCATTCACCGCACACTTGCTGTGTTTCGAGGGAGCGCTGGGCGAGCAAAGTTGAATTTCACTAGAAGATGTTGACATGTTATTGGACTTCAACAAAGATAGAATCAAAGTAGAATTTTTATTCTTGCGGACTTGAATGAGTGCTTTAGTAGGTGTTGGGGTGAAACCATGAGGAGTTTCCATCACCACTGTCTTTACTGTTTTGAAGCGATGCGCCGTTCAACACAGGGCTGTTAGAGTATTGCATTGCAGGCGGGAGGGTTGCTGACAGTATATTCTAAGTGGCAGCTTGATTTGCATTGAAAAAATGCACTTTTGTCTAATACAGTAGAAATGAACGTGTTATTTACAGAGTAGAGGGAAGGGAAAGAGACCAGTTGAAAGCTTCATTAAATCTAAACCAAGCTCTACTTTGGAAAGCAAAAGGGGGGTGTGTGTGGGAGGTGCAGAGGCTGACAGTAAAGCCCTAGATGGTGAGGGTGTCCTAAAGAAAGCAATATCTTTGACAAGGTAGCATCTGCAGTACTTTACTCGAGCTAGTGCACACAGCTTGTGCTTTACCCATGAAATTATATGCTTAAACAAAACCGACAAGGCAGTTGGAGCAGGCCTTGGGCAGATGTTGAGCTGAACTCATTCCGCGTGGTGTCTAAAGCAGGTGTGCTGCTGCCTGGGAAGGAGGAGAGAGGAACCGAGCGTAGGCAGAGGTGATTGTTTCCAAAAGCAGTTGTCAGCGCTTGTGCATCTTCGCTATACGCAGTAGACAGCCTCGGTGACTGCATGAGCCACAGCTTCCTTCTCACTCCTGTTCCCTACGCCCTCTGCTACTTTCTTGCATCGTGAAGCTTCTCCTGAGGGGTTTGCAAGATGTGTGCTCAAGTAACTGTGGTAGCAGGTAGTGCCGGGGCACAGCCTTGGCTGCTGTTCAGTTTTCCCCAAGACATTCTGAGTGGTGATGCCAAAGAAAGATAAAGCCGCTGCAGCCTCTGTGTGTGTGAGCAACGGAACCTCCCAAATTCCTGAAGCCTGTCTGCTCAGCAGCTCAGGTCATCCCTGTGCCGCAGTGTGACCTTGCTCTGTCCCTTGACCTGCACAAGGTGACAGGGTTTACAGCCCGGTCTCGCTGGCGTGGCAGAAGGAGCCAGGGAGCCGTGGCGATGGCCGGGCGAGCTGGCAGCTCCGGGCACCTCTCTCTGACTGCTGCCACAGAAAGTGGTTTGGGCTCTGCTTCAGGAAAGCACTTTGAAAGGACAGAACAACGACGTGCTGAAGTGAGGGACTAGGGCAGGAGAGAGACCAACGCTCTGGAGAAACACGTTGGATCATTGGCAGTGTCAGGTCTGGTTCACTCTTGGGAGCTGGCAGCAGAGGGCACCAGAGAATTTCCACGGCTTTTACCACGACCTGGTAATTGATTGATTTCAAGGAAATCAGTCTCTCATGTTTTTCACCAAAAGCAGCAGGATTTTATCTGTTTATACCTGTTACGTTCTTCAGGGTGCACTGGGTATATATTGCAGTAGTTGTAAATGGGGAGACACGGCTTATTAGAGTACGCAGTCTTGAGAATCAGTAAGAAGAGTCAGAGAGAAAAGTAATTTTCATCAGATAATTGCTCAGTAGAAAAGTTTCAGTGTATAGATATGAAAATTTCAAGTGTTTCTCGTTTGACAAAGGCAGTGCTTGTAATTAGCCACTCAGTTTTTCCACATGCCTGCTGTCTGCTGAGATCTAGTTCACCTGGGTCTGATAGCCTTCAAAGAGACAGGGGCAAAATCTTCTAAGGAAAACCTTTTGGTCTTAAATATTTGAGGCAGAACTTCTGTCCTTTCTTCCTCTTCTAGTGATTGCATTAAATTATTAAGTGGAATGGACAGAAATCAGCTGCAGCTTCTCCTTTTTGTATCTTTTTTTCCTCCTGAACTTAGTAATGTTTCATGTCTCATAGCTGAAAGATTGTCTATATCTGGCAATTTCCAGGATGCATTATATATTTATTTCTACTTCATTTGAACGATTCAACAGTCCCAGCATAACTGTTTTTGTTTTTTTCTCTGATAAATGAATATAAATGTTGCTACTCTGCTCAGCAGTGTGAGCCTCTAAGCGCTTTGCTTTCCTCCTGTGGTTACGGAAAGGATGCAGGTGTGATGCTAAGCCAGCTCTCTGACTGTCAGCCCTGGAGAAGCTTGCTTTGGGGCAGTTGTTCTTCCACGTGTGTGAAATGTTTCTTTCTGAAATAAATTTTCAGGACTGGGGTTTTGCCATGTGCATTTAAGGTTGTCCAACACTTGAGATTTCAAATGGCTCTTACTCTGTTTTCAGTCTTTGTTTAATGAGAATTAGCACTTCCGTTGCGTTGGTGTCTCTTTCTCTTAAACCCTTGCAGATGTCCCAAGTAAGTTAAACATGTTTTACTGCTCTGTCAGCTTTTCACTGAAGTGCCAGTGAAACGTCATTCCTGTAAATTCAGCATAATCTATTGTAATTCAATACTTCTTTTTCTTTTTGAAAAGGAAAATTTTCCTGGGTTGTTTTTTTTAAGAAGTAGTAAAACCAGTTTTTGTTAAAAGAAATAACGTGAGGGCAGGCATTTCCTTTTTCTAAAAAAAAACACTTGTCTCATAATCATGCTAGTCTGTGGGGCTGAGTAAAAGGCAGCCATAAGTTACTGGCTTACAAGAAAATTCTAAAGCATCTTGTGAGGGAATAAAAAACTGATTCGAGGAGCTTGAATACAGTGACAATGCTATTTATTGTTTTGTGGCTGCTGATGCTACCTGAGAGAAGGAAAAGCATCCACCCAGCTACCTCTGTCCATGCTTTAGGAGGTAATAAATTGTGAATTAGTCCTCTAAATGGAATTATTTTAATGCAAATTTGACGATTCTGCAAGTCCTCGCTTCTCTATTTCTGTCTCAGAGGAGTCCTGTGCTGGCAGCTGTGGTGCTGGGGACTTGCCCTCTGCACGGAGAGGGATCGGGGTGCTGTGGCAGAGCATGCTGGTGTGCCGGAGGTGGGTGGCTTTCAGTGACAAGAGCCCTTCTGAGAGCCTGGCGAGACCGGGCTGGCTGCACGCAGGACTGTTCCGAAGGAGCGTATGGCCCCAGCCTTCCAGGAGCCCAAGCGACCGTGCTCCATTCCGTGATGTCGGTGAGCCTGCACCGTGGCTGCCTGTGCAACTGCACAGCCACCCCTCTGTCTTGCTTTAAAGCCTGGTTTGTTGAGGTTTTTTTTCACCCCTCCCTCAGGGCAATCGAGTTATTACTCCATAAATATCATTCCACTACTGCAGAGAGGAAAGTGATGTGCGCTCTCAGCCCAAAGCCTTTTGTTGGACGTCCTGCCAAGAAAGTCAGCTTTTCTGTATTCTTAAGGCTTTGCTATGAAGTCATCCTTGGGCGAGCTACAGACAGGGTGGCAGACGTAACTTTAGGTTCCCTTTTTTAGTAGCTTTATTAGAATAGGACCACAAAGAGCATGCAGAGCGTGTGCCTGCGTGTAGCCCTTGTGAACTGGGTACAGCAGTCTTACCTGAAGCAAAATTATGAGAAAAATCCACTCTTAATTCCTTTTTTTGCTTTTTCTTACCCTATGTAAAGTAAAGTTCTTCTGGGTTTGATGTTGATTATGTCTCTACCAAGTGGCAGTTCGATTGGATTGGTGTTTTCTAGGCTATAGAAACCCAAGATGCTAGTATTCTTATTCTGCAAAGTGAATAAAATAATGTCCTTGATCTGTTTTATGAATAAAAGATAAAAGGTGCTGGGTGGGTGACCGAGGTTTGGCTCTCCATTTCTGTTCCTTACTCTACCGAACGGTATGGAGAGGATTGTAGACTGATGGGAAACTGTCCTGTGGGGAAATCACTCGTCTTAGTCCTGCCGCTGTCTTCCCTGGTGCCTCCTTTGCCAGAAGGAGCAGTTTGATAAGATGGAAAGCATGATGGTCAATCTCATCAAAACCTCGTTGTAACAATGAGTAATAGCACCCAAGAACAAAACCAAACTCCCCCTCTCAGCAGTTTTTGATTAGTGTTCTTGAAGCTGTTCTTTTTGGTGATTAATGTCTGCAGCCTCCCTTTGCCTTATTTGAAAGCAGCTGCCTTCTCTTCTGCAGATGTATCTGCCGAGCTCTGACAGGCCGCTGCTGGCCCCTCTATACACACGCTTTTCTTCTATCCATCTTGGTAAACACCTTCTTATGACAAATAACCATCTTTGTAACCAAGAACTTAATCCTACATGATGACTCACAGCACGTTTCCTATCATCTCTAAAATAAGGAAAAGTTTTCTTGGCTTCATTTGTTTTTTTTCCCCTCCTGTTCTGGCATGCAAATTGTTGCTGTTAAAATGTGCTTCTGTTACTAAAGGTGCTTTGTGTCTTCAAGATTCCACTTGGTTCATCCTTTAACTGCCTCCCTGGGGAGTGGCTGCTCCCAGCCAGTAAGTGATGGTAACGGCACGGGCCTATCGGCTCCTCGAAAGGCACGAGTTCCCTTGACCTGACCTGGTACCTTTTATACGTGTTTTTTGGATGCGATTGCAGTGAGGGTGTGAATACTTAGTACTGAAAATCCTCTCGCCAGACGAGAGGAAAGGGCTTTTGAAGTGTGCGGGCACCGGCGGCGGCGCCTCGGGAGCCTCTGANAGCCCTGCTCACGAAGGGATGAGGCGCCGCCCGGGCTGGGCAGAGCAGTGACGAGAAAAGTGAGCGAAACCGTCCCGCGAACATCGAGGTCGGAGAGGCGGCACAGAAAATCGCCGAGGGGGGGTGGATTGTTAGATGTTTGGTAGGGTTTTTTGGTGTGTGTAAAAATGGCAGCCTTCAGTTTCCGTGGGTGCCGAGGGGACAGGGTTCATGCTTTTGAAGTGGTCCGATGCCCTGGAAATTGGAGCCTGAGAAAAGTCTGTGAAGAAATTAACCGTTCAGTCTTTACAATAAGGCTAAATACTAAATGAAATAAAAAATGTGGGCATGTGTTACGTGCAAAGGTGCAGAAGCTGCAGCTGAGGGAGGCAAGAGCCTACGTGACCGTCTGCTTGGAATTTCAAAGCACCGGCCCACGAGGGTTGTATAGGCAGTTTGGCCCTGTTCTTTTAACTGCTTTGTGAGCGCAGTGACATGTTTAATGTAGGTTTTGATGCATTTTTATAATAAAAGGTAAAGAGTTGCTCTCTGGCTAGCTGTGGGCTGCCAGGAGCAGTCGGGTCTGCGACTCAGCAAGGCTGGGCTGAGGGGTGGCTCTGCAGAAAGGACGATCCTGAGCAAAATGTTGCTGGGCTGGGTTATACTTTTCACTGGTGTGGTAGTGTTGTATGCTCAGTTTCTTAGTAGTAATTCTTTTTTAATTAGGTAGATTTCCTGTGGCACTCGCAAATATTTGTTTCTGGGGACTTTTGGCAATTTGGAGTTCCTGCTCACTCTACATGTTGAAAGTTTAATTAAATTGCAATCTCGAAAACTATCTTGTAGATAGCAAATGAATGCTGTCTTGAACCTGTAGTCATGTCTGCACTGGGAGATTAAAACAAATCTTTCTTTAGGGATGAGTTGTGTTCAGAAGTATGCATCTCCTGCCTTTCTGAGAGAAAGCCCTTAGGAAGGGGCTTCTCAGACAGAAGTTCAGACTTATACAATTGGGTGAAGAGTAGTGTGGCATTTCTTAGGAGTAATAAATGAAATTTGGTTTCTGGGCAATGAGCATGTGATCTGCATCTCCTTTTCTGGTGGGTGGAGACTTCTGTACAGTCGCGTGGCCACATCCTTCAGTAGCATTAGACTGACTTGCCAAGGGTAGTGTCTAAGAGAGCACGCTGACCTGGGGATCACAACCTTTTCACTTTTCACATAAGAAAGAAAATAATGACATTGGATTTTTCAAGAAAAAGCAATGGAGTTAGACTTGTATCTATCAGCAGGGGATTATGAAAAAAAAAAAAGCTTAGCTGAATAATGTTAATATGGAACAGTTTTGGCCTTCTACCTACTTAACTGTAAGGGTTTGCAGCCTTCAGTAGTGCACATGTCATTCAGACATTGGTGTAGCTGCTGTGTGTGCGCGGTTGGCCAGCACTGGCAAAGGATGTGGCCACCTGTCATTGCCAAACCTCTGAGATGTAGGTGACTGCTCGCCTTGCAAACAGCAGAGGCCCATTGCCTTCTGTGAGGTGTTTGCTTAACCTGCATTTTTCATTCAATTGTTGACATAGTAATTGCTGGGAAATTTAATTCGTTAAACCCGACCCTTGTTGCCAAGTTCCCCTTCTGTGGTAGAGGTCAGTGGTTCAAGTCTCATAATGGTAGTGCATTTGTACAGAACTTGCTATTTTCCGTGTCTGGGATAAATAGCAAGAAACTTTTCCTTCTGCTGCTTTCCTTAAAATTTAAACATAACAGAAATGTCATTTATTTTGTGACTTTTTAGTTTGTCTCCATCTTTATAAATTTTGACTTTCGTTAGCCACAGAGGATGAGGTGTCGTTACATGTTCTACAGTGTAAATAATTAATTCTTCATTCTTTGCTGTATTCTTCTGTCGTTTGTCCCAATATTCAGCATTGTCCCTAACTTAGTAGTAGTAGTTCGTCTCCATTGATTGTCTGGAATGTTTTATCTGATTTCACACATTAATGATTCAGCTTACACTGTGCTCCTGTGAAATAACCCAGAGTTTTGTTTAGAGCTGAGGAATGGTGTGTCCAGTCTGATGACCAGTTTCAGCACTGTTTATCTTTTCATTGAGAATGTCCTACACAGAGGGCCCTGCTGTGGATGGAAGATAATTGCTGTTTGTTTGTTTTCTTAACCAAAAATAGTTTTGGCGTGTCAACTAGAAGGGGGTTGAAGGGGCGAGTAATGGATCAGTGTGAGGACAGATGGTTTGCCAGAGCACTGTTCATCGTTGTGGAGGAGATTAGCTCTTGTTAAGGCTGGCTGTTGCCCTCTGGAAGCGTCTCCCTAAATGAGACAGCAGGTGGGACTCACCATAGCGATGCTGCAGGTGGCAAAGAACAGGCATGAGTAGCTGTTCTGATACACCTGACACAGCCCCAGAGAGCTGGAGATGCTGAGGTGAGGGTGGAAGTCACTGAATGGTGGTTTAGTTTCTTTATTTTGCCTACATTTTGCATTCGACTGGATTCAATACAGACTTTCTGTGGCTGATTATGACAAGACATCACTCAAATTGGTACTGCTAAAATATACATCTCTGGTTAGAAATTTACATTGAATTCGGAGACAATCCGTATCTATATTTATTTATTTTTCTGAATTAACTGAAAACTCAATCTTTAGTTATTGGAAATAGAGGCAATGTCGCTGGCTTTAGTAATATGTTTGCTTTCATCAACTGACACTACTTCAGTTTGTTTTGCTAACACTGAGGAGAACACAGTGTGAAATAACAGTTGCTTGTTTTGCTGTTGCCCATGGTGGGATGTGAGTGATGTCCGAGAGGCAGATTTAAAGGTGTGGAAATTGAACTATTTGGGAACTGTCGTGTCAGTTTCTAATGATGAATGCTGCTGGGTGAGGATGTCTTTATTTGCCTATTTCATGTGACTTTATCATCTGTAAGGTTGAAAGTTTGGCATGGGTAGGTATTTCTGTGTGACAGGCTGTCAGAGCTCTTCTCGCTTGGAAGACAGTAGAATTTACCAGTTCCTGTTACTTTGAAGGTAGATGTTCCCAGCGGTCCCAGCTGTCCTGGCAAGCACTGGGCAAGAGGTGAGCTCCGGCACAGCACATCGCCTGTCCCTTCGATCCGTTCTAGCCCTGTGGATTGTGGTTGCTGCGCTGCCTGTATGTCTCCGGGCCTCGTGCTTATGGGTGCTTCTAGGAGGAAAGCTGGCCCAGCAGTGAACACACAAGAGCGCTTTGCACTTGGAGGCAATCTGTATCGTTTTTACTTGACTGCTTACTGGTTCCCATTCCCACTAGCGCATGGTGTGCTCTGGGACGGCTGCAGAATGGCTTTGTTTGGTGGCAAATTTCATGTTGTTTCCATCTGCACAAAACAAAAGACTTTCTTTCCGAAAGGCATAAATGAGTCTCGCCAACAGGAGCTCTGTGCTGCCCTGAAGTGGGACTGGCAGAAGTAGCGGCCCAGGAATAAGATTTGGAGTGCTATGTTTTCTTGTTTCTTACTGCTCTTCAACCCGTGATACTGTTTCCCAGCCTGTGGGATGGGTCCAAATGGTGCTGAAAAAGAGGAGGAATCAGTGAAGCCTGTTTGCTCTTGGTGAAAAGTTCATACGGGAAGGGGATGAAATAGGTAGAAAAATAGCCTTTCTGTATGACTGTGTGGGTATTACTTTCTTTCCTGGTGGCATGTTGCAGAATAAGTATCACTAAATATATTTAGATACAAAACAGACAGCTCTTTCTTTTGCACTGGAAACCTCAGGCTTAGTAGGCTGTCCTGACTTAACTTGCCCTCTGAATTCAGGGTTTTTTAATCTGAGGTTGTGGAAAGTCTGGCCTTCACAGTGATCTCTACCAGCTAATTCAATCAGTATAAGCAAGATAATAATGTGCTTCTCTAAGATTCAGTTTTACCTCAGTAACTGAAGGTTAGTATCAGGATTCACGCAAGAAGATTCCAAAGTTTTTTCATGCAATTAGCTGATGATTCTTACGCACTGACCAACTTGGTCCCTTTTGAACCTGGCTAATTCCCTAACCACAGTGAATTCCTCAGACTAATTATACATTTCCTTTGCTTTCTGCCTTTTACTTTCATCCAGGCTTCAGACTCTGGATGCAGACTACTCTGCAGCAGCTGAGGAGTGGGGGAGGTGTGACCTCTGGCTGGTGGGTGGGCTGACAGCCTCGGGTGAGCCAGGCTTTCCGAGGAGGAGATGACAATTCACACCTCCTAAGTCAGTGCTGCCAGAGTCTTGCTCATACCACTCTTTCCTTTGCTAAGCAGAAAACCTGCAAAAATAGCCAACAGTCATCTTGAGTTTGTTCCTGTGAAACTGCTCACCCTGTCCCATCCGACACAAGCAAAAGGGGTGGCAGCAGGGGGGGACTCTTCGGGGTGGTAGGGCAAGACCAAAGCCCTTCTGTCTGAAAGCCTCACTAAACCTTCACGCTGCATGACGAGGACGAGTCCCACCGCCCTCTGCTTTAGCTGCTCGTTCCACCTTCTGCCAACTCTTCCAGCAACCGGCACAAGCATTTATGGGGCTTTGCAGTGGGCTAGATGAAGGGTCTAGTCTGGGTTTGACAGCCCTGACTGAAGGAAGGCAGGTTTAACTTAACCCAAACTTAACCCACGGTCATTTCCTGCTCTGTTTCATCGCTGTTGTGTGAGGTTTGTGTTTGTTGACAGAAGAGGAGGCAGCCCAGGGCCAGGAGCAAGGGATGGGGATAACCAGCTTCAGCAGTTCTGGGCAATTAGGTCAGTCAAAGTGTCTCTGAAATTGCGGCCTCTCTTGTCCCTTTGTGTCAAGCTGGATAAGCCTGTTCTTGAACACAGCCGGTGGGGGGGGGAGGTGTCGTTGGTAGGGATGCTGCCTGGAGTTCCTGTGTTCCGAAAGTCGGGCATTACTGAAATGTTGTGGTTTTTCCCTGCTGGACTTTAGAACTTGTTAAGATATTTTGGGAGTGTGAAAAGGCATAGGAAGGGTTCAGATCTAGGGGCTGACGTATGCAGATTCTCTGTCAGAGCATTCATTTACCTTTGCCTTACAATCACAAAAAATGGCCTCAAGGGAAGAAGAAATTTGTATTTACTCTAACCATCTCTTTTATAAGAACAAAAGACACTTTTTTTTTTAGACATGTTTAGGAAACAGAGCTTTTCTTTATGCTTTGAGAGTTTTCCAATATAGGAAAAATGTGAAAGGAATCTGGTCTTGTTAGACTCTATTAGAACATAGCATTTTAAAGGAACAACCTAGGAAGGTGGAGACACTGTAGGTGGAGTTTGATATAGAATTTTCAACTCCCTTTTTCACCCACAGGCACTTCTTTGCAGCTGTCTGTGATGTGAGTCATTCTCTCTAGCAGGTCTTTGAATAAAGTCTTGCTAAATTTCTTGTAGTGCCAGATGAGATGCATACCTTTCTTTGGAAAATAAAAAACTAGAAGGCAAATGTGAGGCCTGTAGAATGGTTCTGGGATTCAGTGTGAGGAGGTGAGATTTTAGGACGCTTGGATGGAATGAATTGCCAGTAAAGGATTAAGGTAAGGTTTTCTTTTCTTCTGGAAAGCAGGCATTCCTTTATTCTAGTGCAGTTAGTCACTGCATGCTTCGCTGTAGTCACACTACATGAGCCTCGTATCACAGTGAGAGCAAAACCTTATTCCTCTTTTACAGAAATTGATAATGGATTTTTATATGATACAGGCAGGAAGATGAACCCCACAGGCTCATGCTAAAATACAGAACAGTGAGAAAGTGCAACCAGTGTGCTCTGAAGCATTCCTTGGAGTTAATTTCTGAGTATTTTCTTTGTACTTTTCCCTTCTTACAGTGTCAGGAATGGGGAAATTCACCAGGGAAAACGGTTATTGTGATAAAAATTATAACGACTCGAAGAGATACTCTGCCTTTTAACATTGCTTTCGCTACTTTTCATAAAACTTTGTTAGAAGTATCTCATTGTTTTTCTAACCTTGTTTAATGATGCATATTTTAGACTTTCATCATCTCTCTGAATCTAAAAATCACCAAACAGAATATATTGCTTATATTGCTATATATGTTTTAAAGTTATTGATCACTTTTTAATCTCTGCCAAGAGTGTGCACGCACAGAGTTGCTTCTAAGTATGTGTAAATTATTCTGTGAAACATTTTCATGTTCAAGGAACTTCCTCTTGCGAAGTATAATCTGCTTCTGCTCTGAGGTTAACTGCTGCTCATGGGGATCGCATGATTTTATGGAGACTGGTTGAGGTGAATATTTTTGAAGATGGTATATTTTACTGTTTTGGATTTGCAAGTTATGCTTTTGAAGGCATATTGGCTGTAAAAGCGCATCTGTGATAGTACATGTAGACTGCAGTCTGCAGATTTACCGGAGCGTCCGGTTGGAGCAGCCTTGTTCCTAGGAAGTGCAGAGCTGCTGTGGGTAGAGCTCATTCAGTCACCTTTACATGTTGACTTCCGTAGCTTCTGATCAGGCAGGTTTGATGGAGTGAGTGAGTGAGTGGGAAAAGGTGTTGGATGACAGTGGACCAGTAACTGGGAAGAGCTCCCCTCAACACAATGCAAAGAGTTGAATTTGGATGTTGCTTCAAGAAAAAGTCTTTTCTGCCTTCATTTTAGAGGGTGTTAGTGTTTCTTGAGACAGAATCACAGGAGCTGTTGGTAAGTTCCTTTCACATATGTGGAACGGAGATGGGAGAAGAATGACACAGAGGGAATTTGGATTTCTTATAGAATCTACATTTCTTACAGAGCAAAATTATCACCTTGTGCAAGACTCGTTTCCTCTGAAACAATAAGGCTATTTTGAAATACAAAGTTTGCTTTCATGTGACAAGGCTGGCATGCACGCACTTGCATAAGAAGTGATACTAAATTTTATACTTGGGGAGGCGGTTTCAGCTTTTAAAATAAAAATAGAGCAGTTTAGGGCTTAGTAGTTTCATTGTTCTTGCACATATTCCTGTGCTCTCCACCCCCTTCTTTTGTAGCTTGAGATAAATCATAGAATCATGGAATGATTTGAGTTGGACCTTAAAGATCATCTAGTTCCAACCCCCCTGCCATGGGCAGGGACACCTCCCACTAGACCAGGTTGCTCAGAGCATCCTCCAGCCTAATCTTAAACACCTCAGTGATGAGATGTCCACAGCTTCTCCAGGCAACTCATTCCAGTGTCTTACCACCTTCATAGTAAAGAAGTTATTCCTAACATCTAATCTAAATCTATCCTGCTCTAGTTCGAAAAATAATACATTAGGTCACTGGCAAAAGATGTTTTGAGACTTGCTTTCAAAGCTGTTTCAAGAATATATAGCAAATGCAATTCCAGACTCAAGTGAACAAATAGGAAGCTGTTCATGGGCCCCAGTTTCACATTACTCTGAAATAACTTGGCTTGTAAAGGATACTGATCTCTTTGGGGTTGGGTTTTTAATTATTACTATTTTCAGAGTTTTTAAGTCATCAGTGCTTTCTGTTGCCCTTCACAAGAAGAAGAGCTGGGAGCTTGCCTTTTCAAGCTGAGGTTCAAGTGAAAGATAAGTGTGTATCTACAATTGCCTGAGCTTTAAGAAAATACCAGATACTGAGAGTTGGCAAAACCATGGCAAATGGATAATTCTGAATGTCTGAGGGATTTCAGGTGCTCGGAAAAAGGATTTCTTAAGACTTCAGATTTATTTTTTTTAATGGCGGCTGTTCTGCTAAACTCTCTTTTCAGTAATCTGTGATTATGATTAATGTAACTTTTCCTGTTAACATAATTTTCTTAGTATTCCAATTTGTTCTCCAAAGGATTGTTGCCAGCTTCAAAGTTCTGCTGATCTGAGCCGACATTGGCATTCTCTTTAGATTTAGACTGATCATGTTGGGACAGATGAGATTATAGTTGCTAATAATTTGAGGAGTTTGTAAAGAGAACTATTATAGATAGGTGCTCAAGAAATCAACTCCCATTCATCTCCAGTCACTATTCCAGCAGTGACTGGGCTCATTTCTTTTTTAAAAAACACTGACTTTAAACCCCTACTTAGTCGTTTGAATGCCTAATAATACAAAGAAACTATATCCCCTGACTGCTGATGTTAGGGGGTGATGACGTTGTCAGGTATAGGAAATACAAGGCATTACAAACCGTAACCTTTCAGACTGTGAGTATAGCTGGGCCAGTCTCATACACTGCACCTCAAGAGGTTTTTCCTCCCCGCCTTGTATTATGTTGTTGCATTTTATTATGAATGTGCCTGAGGTTGGCTTTTTTGGATGTAATTTCTGGAGCGCTGTCTGGAAAGAAGCCGCCCTATAATGTGTAAAAGAAGCTTATATGTATCTCACCTTCCTCCCTACTAAATCTTCATTATAAAAATAGCTTCTCTTTCATCAAGAAATACCATTACCAATAAAGAAGATATTATAAAATTACTCTTTGTTCCACTAAACGTGGGTTTATTATGTCCTACTCTTACAGTTGTCTCATCTCTTCAGTGCACAGCCTCTTGGTCACAGCGACCTCAGTTGCATTTGTGCAGCTTTGCTGTCTTCTGGGACCTTTCATATCTGAAATCTCTTAGCTCAAAATTATTACTGTTGTTATTTCTGTAGTGGTTTTTCAGTCACATCAGCTGTCTGATCTGATTGACTAGCACTGATGCAGGAGTACGTGGCCAAGGGTGAAGGAGAGGATGGGCTAACTTAAGAGGCAGCAGACTTCGGCCGGCTGAAACTGAAGGCAAAATGACGTTCTGAGATATGGACTTAAGTGTCTTAACATTGAATTAAAACTAAGGGCCAGACCTGCAGAAAAGCTTGAACGTCAGATCCACAGACATGCCGAAATGCTTCTGCGTATTCAAATGTTAGCACTCGATCATAGTTTCTTAATGCTGTGCAGCGTTGGGGTTAAGACTTTCATTTCACAGCCCTAGAAGGTCGTGAATTTTGCCTTTTAATCCTTCTCCCATACAAGCTTCTTCCTTCATGTTGATTTCTGTCAGAAAGGCTGTTTGATTCCTCCCTGCCCTGCAAACTGTAGGCTGCCATCAGTATCTGCTTGTGATAGGCTATTTTGCCGGTAAATATTAGATGGTACAGTACATTAAGCAATTCAAAGTTGCATCAGCATTTCTTTTTAATCACAGTGGTGCTTTGTTTTCTTTTAAACCTTGACGCTTAATGCGGAATTTAATTGCCATTTAAGTACATGCATTTATGTATCTCTAATGATACAAGTGATCAGTCCAACATAATGTCTTGTTTATTATTGTACTTTCATATTATTGTGGTATTTTACTTTCCAAGCAGATTAAGCATCTCATATAATGAACTCAACTGCAGAGTATTCTGTAGTGATACAGTCACAAAATTGTGTCTTAAATTTGTGAAGTATCAGAGAAATGTGTTCGAGAGTGTCCGGATCTCCAAATAAATTGGATGGTAATCTGAAAGTCTGTTGTTTATCTGTCCTTCAAGAAACCTTATATTGGCTCCTAGCTGACTGTGCTGCAGTCTTGACAGGGAAGCATCAGAGCCATTCAGTGTCGTACTCTTTCACCCGTTTCCTCTCTTCAGGCAGAGGCGCTGCTCCAGTTCCGCATTCTGACGTGATACCTGTAGGAATTTAGCCTGTTTCTCCAGTTTCAGCTGGCATTGGGGTGAACACAGTGACCTCCTTGAGTGGTGCGTTTTCTATCTGAAAGTTGTCTGACAGAGAGAGCTGTATGGGCTCTGGAATATCTCTACTTCCTTGTACTTCTGAAAAAAGGCGGCAGTGTCTAGGGGGAGATCTGGGACCGTATTGGTCCGTGCTGGCAGGTTCTGGCAGGATGGGTAAGACTTTTTCTAAGTGCAAATGAACTCTAATGGAAAATAGCTGTAGTGGTGTGCTTCCACTCGCTACTTCGTGGAGCTCAAGGTAGCGGTTATAACTACTCCATAACTGCAAATGTAATGTTTGCTCTGCTTCATTGACCTTGGAAATTGTGTCTGAATGGAGACTGAAGCATTTGTGCAAACCTCGGTGACAGTGTTTGTTCTTCAGCGGCCTGGTAATGAGAGGGGCCTGAAAAGCCCAATGAGGGCCGGTGAGCACCACAGTGGACCAGCTGGTGAGAAGAAGAGCTGTGGCATGGATAAGAGAGCTCAGGATCTGGGTAGCAGCCTCAGATGGACAGAAAGGCCATTCTCATATCCCCGCTGATACCATGGTGTCAATAACATTTTATAGGTTTATGGATCAGTAAAATTGGAACCACTTCTTCAAGATAATTCCTGTTCCTGTCAAGCTCAAGTGGTTAGTGACAGTGAGTCTCTTCTAAAACCCACAGCTCAGGTGTTTTCTTGACTCATTTTACTGGACCTGCCATATGTGCGTTCACAAGCAGAAGCTGTGTGCAAGCAAGTGATTGTCCGTAGCAGTGGGACAAAGCTGCAAGTTAAATTACTTTTCATGCTGTGGTCAGTATTTAATTGAGTATTGAAACACATTTAAAATGTTTCAGTAGCTTACTACGGTTAGTAGGCTTCACTGAAAACACTTTCCCTAGAAGTGTTTAGAGCCGCTATTGTTACCCAGTTAAATGACTAATTTGTAATGAAATGATATTTGGTTGTAAAATTATATTCCCATTAAATATGACATTTTCTTTCGCAGTGACCCGTATGTGAAACTTTCCTTGTATGTAGCAGATGAGAACAGAGAACTTGCTCTTGTGCAAACAAAAACTATTAAAAAGGTACGTATATGCTCATCTTATTCTATTGCTTCGGACAGATTTAGAATACTGGAATGCAATTCTGTAACATAATGCAGTCTTTAATGTTCCCCCTCAAAATTTTCATTTTCCGAATGTTTTCCTAGTAAAGGAATTTAAAATAGACAAATGACAGAAGATATGCTGGAAGAAAAGCCTAGAAATGCACTGAAAATGTTTTCTTCTTTAATTAGAACCAAAATTAAGTTTTATTTGGTTTCTTAATTTCGTTCCACAAAACCAAAAATTCCATCGGGTGATATTTGTCATTATCAGGGCTCTAAGATTTTTAGAAGGATTTTTATTGGATTTTTTGTTTGTTTGTTTTTAATTTGCTGGTAGTGATGGCGCAGAAGAAAAAAGTCATAACCCATATGGAAAATAAAGGAAAAATAATGAGCTGTCATTTTGATGAAGAAAGAATCAACAGTGATTCGATTGAAATCATTATTGCAAAACAGAATTGCGAGGAAAATTTTGTTACTGAAAATACGAAATCGAATGATGCTGTTCTAAATTCAGAACATTAGGTGTCATGAGAAAACCAATGTGAAATCTTGGGAAGCGTGGAAGATTCAAGCAGAACTTTTCACAAGATACACGGCATGTTTGGTGTTGGAAAGTACAAGTAACTTAAATTTCTGCCTCCCCCTCGCTCCTTAGGAAATAATGATGATCACATCCAGTGTTTTACTCAATTTCTGATTTATTTTTTAAATTAATTTTTGAATATTTTTTTTTAATTCTTATTAGAATAACATTATCCTTATTTGAAAAGATGTTACTGGTATAAAAGCCTGATTGCTGAAGACATGGCCTGTTCGGCTCCTATGCTTTTGCAACGTAATGGCAGTAGTGCAAAAAGTTAGGAGAGGTTGAAATGCAAGCATTGGATAGGAAATGGGGCTGTAACATTACTGCTGGTGGGACGCAATACTTACCAGCTCTGGATCTATTGGAAGGAAAGCTTCTGAGAACATAAATAGAAAGAAATGTAGTAAAGATGTGAAAGTGTTGTATCAGTTGTATCAAGGAAGAGATAAACTCCTGGATCTTGGTGCTGCCCTAGGAAGGAAGAAAAACAGGTCAATGTTTGCACAACAACCCAACTGTAGTCAAAGGGCTGAGGATGATAGGATAATGATGATGTATTCCTGGGATTGCATCTGCCTCTTTTCACTCTTTTGTGACTGTCACTTAAAGCCTGGATTTTCTCAGTCATTTCCATAATTGTAATATTAACTCATCTCTTGGAAAGTTCTGGTTAGTCATTTCTGGTTTGAATTGTTAAATTTCATCTCAGGTCTTCTGCCCTCAACGCAGTGTTCTTCCTGTGCAATTTGCAGTCTGTTTATTTCAGAGAGAGCAAACATCAGGAGTGTATCTTGATATTGAGTTAAAAACATCAACGAAAAAATACTGAGCAAAATCAATCTCAGGAGCGATTCTGGAAGAAACTGCCAATTATCTTTCTCAGCTCTGTAACGTTCCTTTTGCTATGATGGCATAAACCCTTCACTGATTTCTTTTTTTTCTATTCTCTCTGTCTTCCTCAGTTCAGTGGGTAGCTTTCCGTGTGGCGCTCTCTTGCGGGAGTGCCTTCAAGGAGGCGGAAGGGCCTGCACTTTGACCTTCTATTCTCCTTTCCATTACCTGTGCAGTTGTCTGGGTTGTCTCCCAGGTGAACCTAGCCTTATCAAGTGCTTAGTTACAGCCAGAGGGATTAAATGCACATTGTTCCCTTACTCTGAAAAAAATTATCAGAAAGATTTCATATTCATAACTGTGCTGAATTTCTGAGGCTTTTTGTTTTGCTTTATCTCCCTCCACACATTTATTGAATTCCAGCTGTGAAATTCAATTAATGCCCTGTGTCTTCTGAGCTGTGTTTCGAAAGGCCTGCTAGAAAAAGCCTCGTTGCTGTTTGCCATCTTACGGTCTTGTAAGACACCTCGTATGTTCTTTAAATCCCTACTTCTAAGCTCGTGATTTCCTGTGTCAATTCTTTTCAAAGAACTCTAGGTGAAGATTTTCCAATTTCCTCAATTTGGCTGTGCTGAGCTCTGAAGACTTCATTTCTACATTAGTTGTGCCAGCTTCTATCCTTGTACCCATCTCTCTTAGCTGTTCTGCTTTTCCCATATGTAATGTTAAACATAAGTTCCCTTATCAGAATGTGCCTAGTCTCCCCACTGAGCTTCATTGCTTAGTAGCATCATTTCTTTCCCTGTTCTCGTTTTATTTATATGGTTGAAAAACCTTCTTTGTGTTTGTTCTGATATCCTGGGGAAGATCTAACTCCGCTTGACTCTTGGCAGTTCTTTGTCTTGCCCTTTTTAGGATGTAGCTCTTTTTGCTGAGGAGTCTTTTTGTTGTTGCCTCCCTGCTAATATCCTTTATGAAGCTATTCATGCATTTATTTCTGGAGCCTTTCTTTATAAGTGTTTTTCTCCTTCACCAGGATTCTAGCGTTCATACTTTCTGACTTGACCTACCAATTGTATGACTTGCAAAGGTGGAAGAAATTTCTACCAGTTCCAGGGCATTTATTGAAAATTGTGCTCCCTAATACATTAAATATTTCCTGAAGTTTGTGATTAAGCAGCATTCAAAGTGAATGTGTTATTGATGGACAGTAGTGCCCTCCAACTGAGTACGAGACCGCGATTCGTTTGGTAAATGACGCAGAACCTCTCTTGCCAATAACAGCCACGTTTGAGAAATACAAGTATTTAAAAAGTAACAGTTTTTTATTATTATTGCTTCACTATTTTTACTGAATACATTTGTGCTCCTTAAGGCAAATAGGCTGTTTTTCTCTGCCCCCAACCCCTATCCTTGCTCTTCATCTAGATGCCGTTTGTTCTTCTCAACTGCACTTTACAATGGTGTTTTCTTTCAATAAATGTTTTCCTGCTCTGTCATAAAGTCTTTTAGGATAAGCAGGTAAAACTTCTGAGAGTAAACTTTCAAGCATCTGCATAGCTCTTTATGTAGGTTTGATTTTTTTTTATGCTATTATTTCCTTTTGTCCTCCCTTTCCCCCCCTCAGTTTTTAAACCAGGATTTTCAAATGTCAGTATTTGATGTCGTTGTAACTAGTTACATACGTGCTGGGTTGAGGTTCAGCCCCAATTTGAAGAGGCAAGGAGGATGTACAGTTGTCAGGATGGAGTGCCTGTTGAGCTACAGTATGACTCCCCTATTTCCCTCTCGTAGAGAAGAGCAGTGTGGTGAGCCAATGGATCCTGAACATGATAAATCTAGTGTATCTATAGCAAGAATTTGAGATAAACAGCCAAGATTCTCTTTCTCTGCTATAATAAAATTTTGGAGGGCGTAGAGCTGAGTTTTACTGTCAGCTCTTCTGGTAAATCTCTGCTATGTGAGAGAATGAGGGAATGACTTGGCATGAAAACAAAACCATTGAACCTATCATACTTGTTTTTAAACTTAGCCAAATTTGAATTGCCTGCATTATTGTTGCTTATAGTTCTGATCTCTTTTTTAATCAATTTGTTATTTTGTGCTTTCAGATTGTGCTCAGTATGCATGGTTTATTCTGTACAATTTATTCCAGTTACTAAAAAATAATAAAGTCCATAGGCCTGGAAGAGAGTAAGAGTGTCGTACCTATTTAAAGGAAATAACCTTTGCTTTTGTTCTTTTTTCTTTTTCTGTTTAATTTGCAGTATAAATCTGCCCTTATCTTTGTATCCCTAAAGCTGTCCTTGTTTAAAAATGACTTTTTTTTTCCATGTGGATTTAAGTGAATCTTGAGAATGAAACATCTTTGGGTTTTATTCCTACAAATTCTCCATGATTTCCCTTTTACTCATAGAATCCTATTTATACTTAACATATATTTTAGGATCATCTGATTCAAATATCCTCTCACGTTTAGTTTATTCAGTAGAGAATTTTAAATAATTTGATGTCAATTTGTTTCCATTTTTTTGGTGACGTGCTCTTTTTTGTCCTCCCCCC
>VWZK01014580.1:31826-77188 GCA_013396935.1 Baryphthengus martii
CCCCCCCCCCCCCCCCAAGGATTGTTGTTTGGGTGCATATTTCAGTGATTACAAAATGGCAAACGTAAAGAAATTTTAGTATGTAAATATGTTTATTTCTTTTACAGACACTGAATCCGAAATGGAACGAAGAATTTTATTTTAGAGTAAGTTTCCATTTATTTGCAATTATCATTATTATAACGTACAATGAATTAGATGGCATTTTATAAGATTGGGAAGAAGCTTACTTTTTACCTATTGTTTATATGTTTATATAAAAAAATGTCCTGATGTAATTGCTCTTCTGTAGTGATGGAACAATCAGCAGAAATTGGCATGTGGTTAATTAGAAATGGAATGTTTCACAATTTGAGATTTTATTTAGAGTAAGTTTTGAATTAATTCATCTGACAAATAAAAATACTTTTTACTTGAAAATGTATTTTCAACACAACGTGTTTACTGTGGTTTTAAAACATTAATGAAGTGGCAAATAGTTATTTCCAAGAGCTGTATGAAATTGAAGTCATTGTGGCAAAAAAAAAAAAAAAATGAAATACAAATGTAGAGAAGGAAGACAGAAAAAGTAATTTCTCTTAGCCTTTTATCACTTGCCAAAAAGGTCAAAACATGCTGCTTTTTTTTGTAGTTGCATTTTAATTTTTCTAGATCTTACTTAAGATGAAAACCAAATTATAGCTAAAACTAAGTGATTTTTATCAGAAAAAAATAATTTGAAATATTCGAAAGTGGTAAAGGAGGGATTAAAATAGTGAATGTGAAAACCCCCTTAATATAATGAGGAAGGCAGTAACAACTTTGTTGCTTAGTTGCTGAAAATATTTTTCCAAAGAAGAATTACTTAGTTTTAGTGCAGCTGTAGCTTTCACAAAGGGCAGTTAGGTAGAATTTCAGGGGGTTTTAAAATTTAATCTTAAACAGCTGCTTGAAGAAGAATAGACAAAACTGGCACAATTTGCATTGCTTGAACTACAGATACAGTTCATAGATGGTCTGTTAAAACATCTTGAAGATCGTAAACAACGATGTGAATCTGTATAGTAACTCATGTCCTTTTTTGTGTATTGGGATTGTCTGATTTTTTCAAAACTGGGAAGTCCACCCTGCCCCCCCCCCCCTCCAAATTCAGTCCGTTGTTGATTATTATTTCTAAATAATACTGACCTGGCTTACAAAGTTTTTCTGAAAAAGTAGATCAAGTGGATCAAATACTATAGAACTTTTTTGTTTATTAGTGGCTGGTTTGTTTCCCTGCCACAGCTTTTGTTCTGTTTGTTTTTCCATTTAAATGTTGTCAGTCTTTCTGCGTAAACTTACATCAATGTAAGTAATTTTCTGGAGGTATATGTGCTGTTTTCAAGGGCTGGAGAGACTTTTGTTGGGTTTTCCACAGGCATATGTGATGAATGCGCTAGAAGTGACAAGTGATGGACAGTTCAAAATATAGATGATTGTGAAATTCTGAAAGAAATGCAGTGTGATTTGGAAACAAAGCATTCTAGTGCTCCGGTTTCAGGAAAACAGAAGATTTAAATAAAACGTATTAGTCCTATTCTGTTTGCCTTGGTTTAATCCCTGTATGAACTAGTACCCATATATTGTTATCATCAAGCTCATGAATGTAAAGTGGCATGACTTGATTTTTTTTCATAGGTAAACCCAACCAATCATCGTCTCCTGTTTGAAGTCTTCGATGAAAACAGATTGGTGAGTGCTTGTCTCAGTTGTGTTTTACCTACCACAAGACTTAAAGGTGTATTTTTGTCTGTTGTTTAAGAGCGCTAAGAAAATGCAAATAGAAGCATAAAAAGCATGCGGTTTGGGGTCTAATAGTCAGAACATTAAACACAAAAGTAGTTTAAGATCCCTTCTGGATCAGACTAAAATGGTCTGTCCTTAACCCAGTATTGTGACAGTGAAAACCTCATCATATTGTTCCTTAGGCTTCTCCACTGCAAACCAACAAAGTCCAACCTTTTTATTCACTTACAAAGCAGCTGCTTCATCCCTCAATCCTTTTAGTGTCTCTTTCGCGTACGTTTTAATACCTCTGCATCCTTTTCTGGAATGTGGTTACCAGAGCTGCATCTTGTACTCAAGGTGTGGTGTGGATGGAAGTATTCAAAAGACATGTAGATGATGTGCTTGGGGACGTTGTCTCCTGGTGAGATTGGCAATGTTAGGTCAGTGGTTGGACTTGATGATCTTAAAGGTGTTTTCCAACCGAAATGGTTCTGTGGTTCTGTGTGGGTGTATGAAGGTCTAAGGTAATGGCAGCATAATGCTGTCAGTTATGTTTTCAGTATTCTGCCTCGGAATTCCCAGCATATTATGAGTGTTTATAGTCTTGAACTTGGTTTGTCTGATGCAGTAGCTCTTCTAGAGAAGTCTTCCAACATCTTCCTGCTTCTTTCTTTTGTTGTGATTACATAGGTAAGGTTTCCACACGGATGTCCGTGGAATAAGTGACGCTGTCATTCTGAACACCTTAGGTTAAACGTGCCAGTGCAGTGCCATATGGGGTGAATGACACTTTTGGGGTTTTGTCTTTTGAAAATTGTAACACCGGTTGTTTGTTCGTGAGATAAGGTACTAACATTTTTTTGACTGGGTGCAATACAACCTCTACTGAACCTGTTTGCTCTGTCAAGATTAGGATCAGTGTTGTGAAGATCTGGCTGGAGCACTAAAAGAGGTGTGGAAACATCTGTCTTCAGAAAATATATTCTTTTCCTCCCTCTTCCTATTAAATATAGAGCAAAGAAAAACATAAAAGCTGTAGCCTTCTGAGGAGAAAGAGTATTTACAGGAAGTGATTATATCCTCCTTTAGAAGGAAGTAAGTCTGTGACAGAGCGTATTTGGAGCGGGCTGACTGTGGGCGTATTTATTGACATACAGTGATCACCACGACCACTAGCACTACCTTTTGAACTTAAAGGAGATCATCGGTCAGCTCTGTCCAGCTTTAAGGTCCTCTTCCACTGCAAGCAGATGCAAACAAGGCTGAGGCGGGAATCCTGTAACCATAACTGCGAGGCAGAGCACGTGAGCCGGGCTGAGGACTGTGGCGTTACCGCGTGGCTCCCATGTGTCCGGTGGGAGGGAGGGAGGGATGGCTGGAGCACTTTTGTGCTAGCTGGGAGGGCAAAGCTGAGCTGGTGGGAGAGGCCTGGCTCTGACCGGCCAAGGGTAGTGGCATGCGTGGGGGTGTCCCTGTGTGACAGCAATGGTGTGGGGGTCCAGATCAAAAATCTATATGCAGTGACAGCTGAGAAATGACAGTTTGGGTGTTCTCGTTTCAGAAATGTTGCTTAAGATTTTCCAGTTTCTGCATGCAATACTGGCCTTAACGCTGGCAGTTTTAGTGCTGCTTTCACGTTGAATCATTTTCTCTTTGTTCTTCTGTGGTCTTACTTCTGTAGACAATCTGCTCGTGGGCTTGTAACCCCCTTGCAAAGGCAGCAACCTGTGGTTGAGGAGCTGTGGCTTCCCATTCAGGTGTTCTGAGCTGTTGACAAAGCAAAGACGCTGGGGTTTGTAGAGCAGCAGATCTCCGTCAGGTTATGTTTACAGAATGAGGAGGCGTTGAACTGATTATTTTGGCTTTCCTCTGAAATACTTACTGTCAATACTTGCATGGCCTTTATTATTTCTTTGTGTTTTGAAATTATCAAGGCAACTTTCTCTTTGTGGTATGTCCTTTCCTTTCTACCCTTGATCAAAAGAGCAAATATATGGTGCAAGCTTCGTCTTCATTGCAAAGAAAATATGTCCTTGCATAATAGGTTTTATGTGAAAAATAAGATAAAATAATGTCAACACCTGTGCTTCCACAAGGCAATCTGCAGTACTGTTGCTATGTAGAAGCTGTTCATGTTTTCCTTCTTGTTGGCTCACAGTGCACATAAAACAATAGGGGATTGTGCTGTCTGTTGGCAGTTCTAGCATTTTAACTTTCCACTTCTCTTGCGGTTGGTCATTTTCTCTCTTTCAAAAACAAGTTGCTTGCAAACAGAGGTTTAAGTGTCTAGATGTAGTATTGACCCTCCACCTACAAGTTTTCAGAGCTGTTGACAAAATGTACACTTTCAAGTTCTCCTAGGGACAAATGTCCGTGTCCTGAAATGAAGCTATACTTCTTGTTAATCAGAGTTTCTTTTCTGGTGTGTGCGAGCAAGTGCTATTGTGAGCATACTTCACATGTGAGTATCCTCAGACCTTTCCGCATTGTAACAGAGCTGATTTAGGCTGTTTGTTGTGCGCGTTGGTGTATCCTGTCTGCCTCTTCTGAGGTCTCTTGGCTCTCGGAGATCGTAACTGTATTCCGTGCTGGCAATCTCACTTGTGGTAATATTGCTAACTTTCTCGCTGGAGGCTGGCCAGCAATGGGCAGAGTCTCGGTGCGGTGTTTAAGACAAACCGGTACAAAACGACATGCAACACCCGTCTCCAGTTTTCCCTCGTCGTTACTGCCCGGTAAAACTGAAAAAGAAACTTTGTCTCCTGCCATCTTGTACTTTTCTGCTGCTTTTATTGTGTGAGAAATCTTTGCCACATGTACGATTGCTTTGTTTGCTGTAATGTTTAGTTATTAAAAGGGACTGCACAGGGTAGTGTAGGTTACGTTGCTTTTGTAGGGTCAATGTAAAGGTGTTGTGGCTTTTAAAGGCGAGAAGTTGGTTGCTTAATCATATTATGAGCACAGTTAAAATTGAAAGCATAACCGTGCTATATTTACTCGTGTTCTGCCATGATAGCCTAGTGCTGTAACACACACCAAAATGTTGCGCTTGAAATAATTTTTCTCATTTGCATGTGGAATTGACTTAACTGTTAACACTGAACTGAAATGTTTTTGTTGTAGTTAAGTTTTTGCGCATGTACTTTTGTAAAAATGTGCCTGGTGAATATGATGCGGATTAGATTTATAGCAGTGCCGAGTGTGTTTGCTGCCTTAGTCAGCTGTGAGAGCTCTCCCGCTGGGGCTGCTCCTCTCTGATGGAAAAGGAGCAGCTGTGAAGGTGCCGTTTCAGGCTCTTGCTGGCACTAAAGAAAAAAAAAAAAAAAAAAAAAAAAAAAAAAAAAAAAGAAAAACCAAAACCCCCACTAGCTTTATACTGGAGAGGGGGAACCAGGCCACGTGACTCCCACCATCCTACCCTATGTCACAGTGTGTAGGAGCGCTGATTGCTCTTACCCAATCATGCCTGGAATGCTGCTTGCCACTTGGGCTATTTCTGCTATCTGTCGCTATCAGGGCTGCAGTGCTAACAGTTTGGCAGATGGGACACTTTTTCTTGGAGTTTATGCCTTTGGTTTTTAACTTCTGGCAGTGCCTGAATTGTTGCTGTTCTCCCTCTCCTTTTCTTCTCTCTGTAAAACCATGGCCCATCGGCTGCGGTTTCATTTTGGCTCTGGGCGAAGCAACACAGCCCCCGAATCGGAGATCCTCGACCGGGAGAGAGAAGATGACTTTTTCATGGCATTCCACACTTTGCCGAGAAGAAACAGTCCTCACGCTTTCTCGCGGCACGGCGCAGATTATGGTGGTGGCAGCGGCGATTTGCAAGAAGTGAGCTCCTTAAAAAGGAGCACATCCATGTTTATTCCCCAGCTGCTGAACAATATCGATGCGCGTCCAACGAGAAGCTCGTCGATGCAGATCTCTCTTCAGCGCAAAGCTGCGAACGGCTGCACGGACGAGTGCACAACCCTGGACTCTCCGGAGGAGACGCTTCCTTGTAAACTCTCAGACTTCAGGGAACATGATTCATCCCCTGTTGAAAACCATTCTTCTCTGAGAGGTCCAGAGGTGACTCCTGAAAATCCTCCAGAGTTAGGGCAACATATTAATGGAACTACTTGCTGTAATCGTAGAGTACTTTCTACTATTCCTTCCAATAACCAGAGTGAGGATGCTTCATCAACTGCCCAAGAAGATGAGTCAAATGAAGCAGCTTCAGGTTTAAACATAAGTGGTGTGAGGATTCAGCATCGGGCTTCAAGTGCCGATATGCCTCAGGTTACTCTACTACCCTTTGGTACTGAGGCTCAAATTGATGCTCCCACCCCTGAACCCCGGCGCTGGTCTTTGCAACATGTGCCAGATATGTCAGCAAATTCAGGGAAAAAGTTCTTTGTTCTCCAGTTACAGCAACCACAGGCAAGCGGTGCAGGTGCAGGGGGCGAATATAACTTTGGGTTTACTGGAACAAAAGGGGACAGATTGGTCAGGTATCCTCGGATACGACTGGAAAGGAGTACTTCCTACCCCGTCCAGCCGCCATCAGAAGAAACGAGCCCCACGCGTGATGGATTGAACTCAGAACTGCGAGGAAATGGCAGGAATGGGTCAGAAATCTCGAGAAGCAATTCAGTAGAGCGGATTCCTCAAGGGCAGGGATGCTTGTTTAAAATAAGACCAGATCAAAACACGAGGCAGCAGCACTTCAGAATTCTTGTCACCCGTGGTCCTGAAGAACAAAATCAGGTTGTTGGTAAAGAGGGTCGAGGGCCCCCTGGTCCTGCAGCAGCCGGCACCGCAGTAAGTACGATGCTGAGTATGTTCTGTTATTAAAATACGGAATTGCCAGACAAAGGCTTCTAGACTTGGGGCAACTGAAGCCATTCCATTGTTAGTACTAGAATGTTCTGCATTTTTCTGGAGCAAGCAACAAATCATCTCTATTTCTACTCTAACGTAGCTTTGCTCTCAGTTACGATTACATCCAGTGTAATATTTTGAGATCCTAATGTCACACATTTCTTAATTCAGAATTACGTCAGCTGGAAAGATTTTTAAAAATCAGAACATTCAAATGGCAAATGAAGTGTTCGTGTTAATGTAGTTGGCTGAGACCGTGCTGCCTAAAGAATTCTTAGTGCACTCTGTTTTTAAACACAAACGCTTTGACACCCTCGTAAGTGCAATCTACATGCGTGTTACTGCTATGCGATGTCAAAATGTGTATTGTAATGCAATAGTAGCTAAGACTATAGAAATTGTATGATAATTTCAGTCAAGATACTGTCTTAGGTAAGGCACCAAGAATTTGGGGGGTGGGGGTGGTGGATTTTTCTTACAGTAGTATTGAAATTTTTTTTTGCCTTCTGGAAATTAAAACCATGTCCTGCTTTTTGTATTCCACAAGTCCTGATCAAACGGGCATGTAAGTGGCTTGGCAAACCTTAGTAAACGGTCTGGTGGGTTTTATTTGCCTTGATTTTGCTCTAAGATGACAAAATTAATCTTCTGGCTATTTTTTGTGGTAATGGGAGACGATTGATGTTTTATGTTTTTAAGCCACTTTTTAAAACACCAAAGTAGGAATGAAACTTAAAGGTTTAGATTAGTCATTTGCTTAAATTGCTTTATGTGCAATTTAACACTGCCCACTTGAGTTCCTGAGCCCTGTGAGGCTGTATATAGACTTGTAAGCGCTGCGTCTCCAGCTGTGAAAACAGACTCACTGGAAGAGATTTTTGGTCTCCATGGCTTGTGTGTTCTCTTCACTGAAATGCAGCACGGAGAGACAGCTTCTCACTGCAGCGAGGCCATATGATGACTCTGCAGCTTTCCTGTGGAAAAGCTAACAGTCCCCAAGTTATTCTGGTATAACCTTCTTAGTTCTACAGTAGGCATTGTGAGTAGAAAAATCACAAAGTATCCCTAAGCTTTTATTTTTAAAAAGTGACATTAAAAAGGAATCCCTCAGCAGTTCTGGTTTCATTCCAGTCTCTGTAAACTGGCAGTTTTGTGGAGGAGTGCACAAGATCTTTCCTGCCAGCTCGAGAACACTGCAGCAGGAAAATAGGGAGTGCAGGCGCGTCACTGATTTTCTTCTTCATTGGACTTTGGTGTAGGCGGTACAGTGTGTGAAGTGTTCTCAGGTGAAAACCAATCTGAATCTCGTACTAAAAATGAAAGGAGGGGGGAAATTATGTCTGATTTTCCCTTTCCCATTTCTTACCCCTTGTTCCTTTCCAATAATAGCTGTTCACGGAGAGCCACCGTAGCCAGTTCTGTAAGTAGCTAGTCAAACCTAGTACAAAAGCATCAGGGGCTTACAGGCCTGCACAGCTTGCAGAGGGATGTGCCCCAGAGTCTCTGCAGTAGTTCCATTTTCCTAAAGGATCTACCCTCCAAAGTCGCTTCTTTGATCCTCGCTAGTAATGGTTCACATACCAAAGACATCAATGTTTCCAGGGGAGAATTATGAAATTTGTTCCAAGCTCTTAGTTTTAGTTATCATGTGAAATCCATTTAATCAGCCATGAAGCACGGCAGTCACAGAGGCACTCAGTCCAAGAGGTACTTGCATTCTTTAGTGCAAAACAATTCAAAAATAAAGAATTAATTGCAACTTAAAACTTTTTGTGGTGCTTTCTCGTGTTTGTAGTAAGCCCAGAGATATTGTGGGTAGAGGTGATGCCATAGGAGGTGTGGGGAATAAGGGTATTTTGGTGAAAGTTTTGCTTTATTTTGTCCACATATGAAACATTCTTTAGTGAAGTGTCATTTTTAATCCATCCCACAGAAGTTTGTGTGGAAGACCTAGGATGCTAAGTAAGGATGTGCCTGAAATATTTGTTCTGTTCAGCTGAACGAAAAAGTTGCCGTGTTTTATAGTTATTAGCATAAAAAAAAAAAAGAATTCTAGACTCTTCCAGTTGAACAAGTTTGTGTGTATTTGATTGATATAGGGCATGGGCCTGAAGCTGTGAGTAGCAGCTGCTACAGCCTTATTTATCTTGAGTGCAAACATTCGAGCGGGCGTCTGCAGTCCTCCTGCTACCAAGTGTTTATGACCTTTCAAATATCTTCTGTTTTAGACAGAAGTGTTTTAGGGCAAGCAGGATGTATTTCATTACAAGTCATTATAAAATATAAAGTATGAGCTTATGGCCAATTGTGAAAAATTTTGTTTGGAAGCCTTGTTACAAATTCTTTTGACTACTATGATATTTTATATGTAATGCAATAGGCTCCTGCTCAGTGTGTGTATCTACTGCGACGTATAACAAATGCTCACATTGTTTATAATTTGGGGTCTGTGAGTGCATGGCTGTATTTGTGGGAAACACTTCAAAAATCTCATGTATTGGACAACTGGTTTGGAGACCTGACAAAGGCATCTTTGTTGTGATAAAAATACAAAGTGCTCTAAAAAAGTGTTGCAGTAGTAGTAGTGAATTATATTTAGTTAACATACAGAAACAGCAACTCTGGGCTCTGCAAGTCTGCCTTTCTCACAACTCAGCTTTTATTTTCATTTCTTAGAAATAATTTTAGAATAAATATTGTTGTGGAAGTAGGGAATCCACTTCTGCTGCTAAGACACGAGCTGGGATTGGCGCATCTAACCCAAAAAGAGCCAGCCAGGACAGACGCGGTTCTGCCGTAGCGAAAGGGCAGGCTCCGCGATGAGCAAGGACACCTGAGGCGCGTGCCTCGGGGCAAACCGGCGACCCATCGCCTGTACTCTGGCGGAGATGTTGGCGTGGGCACCAGTTCCTGCGTGTGGAGGTGGAAGCCATGTGCGTGATGGGCTTCATATGGACTCTGTGGAAGGCAGTGACAAAATTCACCTGAAGAACGTGGAGCTCGATGGAATTAAGGGACTAGAATTGCTGCTCCTCTGCTGCTGCTTCTCCCCGAGGCCGTAACATCCACTTCCCGGGCTTACTCTGCCCTTCGTCGTAGGTCATTCAAAACTTCATGTTTCTGTTGATATCCTGAATTTCGGTGGGGGTGTTCAGTTCCATTGTTTTAGTTGAAATGCTTTCGGTGGGGGTGACCTCTGCTTGTCATTGAAGCAGTGGACTGCAGGTGTGTCAGTGGTGAGCTTTGTGTTTGACCAGGAATAATTCTTATCAGCTAGAGCAGAGCCAGCTACTGTTAATAAATTTGTGCGGGGGGAAAGGCAGACAACTGACAACGGGTTTTGACGGTTTGTTTTTTCTCGAGGGGATGAATGTTCCTTAGTTCTTTCGTTCCACTTGCCGTTTTTCTTAGTTTCAGTGATGCCTCTTCAGCATGAAGAGGTTGCCGGTAACCTCTCCTTACCTTGGTGATGTCCTGTGATCTGGAATAGATTTCCATGAGGGCAAAACTTCGCAAGGAGCAGACAGTAGTCCACTCAGAACATTGCTACTACTAGGCACCTTTAAAACCTTGAACTGTCATCTTTCATATTCCACTAGGAGAGCTGTGCCTCGAATCTCTTTAATGATGTCGGGGATGAATTGTTTGCAGGTTTGACCTGAGAGAAAGCAGGTCAATGAAATTGCTGACTGATTTAGAGGAGCTGCTGGTGAAAATCTTCTAGTGTTCAACAGTGTTACTAAAATAGCATCTAAGGTTGCGTCGTGTGCATAAAAGATGGACATTTCTGCTCTGTGTAGGTTCAGAAATATAATTCAACACTTCCATAGACCTTCTTTAAACAGTGAAACCCTGCTACAATATTTCTCCCTTAGCTGTGAATTAATGCTATATATGTAGGAACTTATTGTTTGCAGTCCTTTGAATTTGTAGAGGAGCTTCCGCTGGCCACATCTTTAGGCCATATTTCTAGTATAATATTTACTTTCCTTAGCCATTTACTTCAAATTTCTAGTCCAGTGGGTTGGAAAAGACGAATTCTTAACTAGCAATTCCATCCTGTGGCCTGACCGAGCTCGAATGAACAAGCAGCGATTGCCTGTACTTGCCTTGTGCTAAGCTGCAGTTTATAAAGCATGTACCACTCCATGGCAGTTAAAAAGGACAGTGGAGGAATAATATTGTTCTGTATTTTTGCCAGTGTGGTTTTTCAAAATAAGAGACTTACTTTAAGTATAAAATTAAATTCTGCATTGAATTTTCTGTTTTTTTTTTACTTCTGTACATAAACTGATCAATTTAATTAAAAAAAAATTCCTTCAATGTTACAGTGTAAATTGTGGCAAAATCTGAAAGTCTCTATCCTGTGATGGTGCCGGGACACCAAATAGTTTATGTATTGCTGATCAGCATGAGAAAAACTGATGGAAATCTTTAAAGATGAAGTAAAACTAAAAGGAATGGTCTTTTTCTTCTGTTCAAATAACCATTGCCAGAGTTTGTTCAGGTTCATTAATCTGGTCCATAGGGAGAGATGTTAATTTTCTCTTAGTGTTGCTCCTCTTGCCCACTCCTGTGGTTATTCACCAGCCTATCATTGACACAGCATTCAGCACTTGGACATCATTCATCTTTAGCTGGCCCCCACGCTCATATTTTCTTAGGACTGGAGTTGGTGTGGGAAAGGGTGGTACTTCTGACTTGGAAAAGAGGTTTAATTGCTTCTTTTAAATGTCCGAGAACTCCAGGTTTCATCCCCATCCCCCTTTCAATCTAGTTTAAAGCTCGCTCAATGAAGCCTGCTAATTCTTCTCTCAGGATCCTTCTCCTGCTTTGAGACAGGTGTAGCGCAAGGAAGCGAGGTCTGTCAGCTGCCTCAGTACCGCCATCCTGCGCACAGGCTCCGGTGGCCAGCAGCGTGGCCGGTGGTGTGCACCTCTCAACAGCCGCTGCGCTCTCCCAGTGCCACGCTGCAACTATCTCTTGCAGGCTGCAGACGGCCAGGTTTGGAGACCTGCTGCAGGGATTGCTGCCTGCGCTCTAATAGGCATTTCTAGACCATCTTTCATGTTGCCCTTGGCTAGGTGTTTAAAATAGCTCCAATGAAGTGTGCTTTGAATTTCCTCTCTCTCCACTTGCTGTACAAGGAGTCCAGATAACTATCTGGAAAGCCTCTGTTCTGTGCAGGTAAGCACATTGTTGACACGTGCAGGTAGAGGTGATGATGGGTTCCATCCCTCAGGTCTTTTTAGGTTGCCTGTCAAGGACAGAATCAGTTCTCCTTCCTGCCTCGCTGTGCTGAAAGATGGGTATCTCCTTGACCACCAACAGCCTGTGCCTTGAGATGACCATTCCTCTCCTCCTTTTCTGTTCAGGGATCTGCCATAGATTACAGCCCATTTAGGACCTTTCCTTCACATGTAATCTCTTCCCTGCCCCCCGCCTCCAGAATTCACCTGGCCACGTTCTTAATGTGCCTTTCCATCAGCTTGCACATCTGCTCTTCAATGCTGTTCCTGTCCTGGAAGGGGCACGCTACCGTGTTCAGACACATGCAGAACAGAAGCTACTTGTACACAGAGAAAGTACCAAGGAGCCGGCTCATTTCTCTGGGTTTTCTTTTCTTTTTGTCCTGTGAATGGAGGACACTGCAAGTAGTGTAAATTAGCTGGCAGAATCAAGAAATCCATATGTAATTTTTGGTCAGATTTTTGTCTTTTCCCTATCCCTGCGCATTCTCAGAAAGTTCCCTGGGAAACGATTCTGAATTTTATTAGACTTAATTGTTAGGTGCTTTTCTTTTTCTCCCTGCAAGCTGTATTTATAGTATTTCTCTGTAAAGAAACCACAATAAAACTTAGAGCAGAAGAGTTGGAAATAACATCACCTTTTTTTAATGGCAGTAACAAACTATTTGCTCCTGCCTGGAAAAATTGTACGCTGAGTTTCAGTACACAGTGATCTCTTTAAAGCCGAGTTTATAGGGCCCTCGGTTTACAATGGAAATGCTGACACAGTCTTAACACTGAAGGTGCCAGCCAGAGCAGCTTTGGTACAGATCTAGCCACAGAAAACCACAGATAAAAAAAACAGATAGAGTCTGGGTTGGTTTTTATACTATTCAGCTGGTTTCCTATGTGAGAAGAGCTGTCAAATAACGAAGAATGTAGGAATGTGCGTGTTCTATGACTGTTACAGTTCCAAAAGCTCTTCTAAATCCAAATCTATTCTGTTTACTTAGTTTCCAGATTAAATCTCGCAGTCAAATGTATTACTGCACAGATTCATCTAAAATGACAGGCTTTTAGCTGTTTGGTTTTTTTTATCTAATAGGATGGCATTAATAGCTTCCAAGAATCAGTAATTATATACAGAAAAATACATTAATAAAATCAGCGGTATGATCATGCAGGTTTCTGTCTCCAAAAAGAATGAATAAATGAAAAGGAAAAAACTCGCCTATGTTTTCTTTAAATCTTCTGATAGTATAAACCTGGCAAAATGCTGGGCTATGTCATATATGTGCAGGAAAAGCTAATTCTGGGGTTAAAGGCTTGGGCGTTATCATTACCAAATACCATTCCTGTTTCCAGGTCTGTCATGTGTTGAGGTCTCGAGCCCAGGGGGAAGGGGGATTACAGTGTGTTGGAAGTGAAAGTCAAGAAAAATGTGCTTCTGATTACATGGGTTATGCAAATAAAATCTAGTGCAGTGTATACTGTGGTGTTCCAGGTGCTTTGCCAAAAAGTTGCCTCTCCGCTTTCAGCCCAGGTGGAAAAGAATAACCTCCCGGGTGACAAGCATTTCCAGGCTGTGTTGTATGTGAAGAAGGAGGGAATATAAGCTTCGTTATAAGGTGGGATTTTAATCTTCAGGATAAGAGAGATTCAGCTATAAATTTTGATGACCTGACTGGCCTTCTTTTCAGTTACTTCTTGAAGTCTTACATTCTGAATCTTACTATGTAAAGAGGTTTTTTTTAATGCCAAGGAATAATACATAAGCACTGTTTATAATAAATAAGGGAATGAGAGCCTCCATATTCAGTGTTAACTTCAGTATTCAGCAGATTGCTGAACACATACAAAAGCATAAAACTGTGGCATATGGTACTTTAAATGCTTTTATTATCCAAAGCAAACTACTTTAAAATTAAAAAGGAAAGTACTCAGCCAACAGCGAAAAGCCTTTCAAAGAAGACAATAGGTGATAATAATCCTTCAGGAGAAACTTATAGCCTAAGTTTTACCTCAAGTCAGTATGTAAAGCAATTTGGTGTTTGTTTGGGTTTTTTTCTGTTTTCATTTGGTTTTTTGGGGTTGTTTTTTTTTCGTTGTTTTTTTTCCAGAGACTTTAAATTGCAGATATGCTAACCACTGAGTTATTTGAAATCTGCTTCAGGCATGGGTTTATGTTCGCAGAATCATATTACCACAAGACATTTACTTGCTTCAAATTCCATGGAAGCGGAACTATAGCATTGGAAAGTTGAGCGGGATCTCCCTGAGCGTGCATACACACACAGCGTCTTGTGCGCGCTCTCCGAAGATTTGAACGTGGAGGCTGCTGAGTTGCTGTATTGCTAACACTTCATTATTTTTAGAAACTCTATCAGCGGGTGCTTGCCAGCACAGTGAATTTATTGTAAACACCAGCGAGCTCTACTTGTTGGGAGATGACTGCGGTATATTTGGTGATGCTGCTTGTGGTTCTGTAGCGGTATGTTTACTCGCATCCAGCTTTGCAGAATTGGGTAATCCATAATGGGTTTCTAGCCCTAGACGGATTCATGGAGGGTTCTTTTAATATTTGCCATTTTAAGGTATAGGATTGCTAGAGATACTCCATAAGGCGCGCTAATTAAGCTACAGCCTAACCCTGAAAGGTTTTCTTTATTGATACAGTTTACAGCACTTGTGACATTATCAGCTTTCCCGATTCACTCCCAGTGGTGCAAGGCGCTGCCGTGTGACTAGCCGTGTGCCGTGCTGTGCAGTGAGTCAGAGCAGAGCACCAGCCTTCTGCTGCCTGCAGGCTGAGATGAAACCTGCCAAATATAAAACTAGCTGGGCAAAAAGGGGGTAGGAATTGCTTCCTGTATAGATCTGATCATAACTGCTGTAAGCAGTTCAGTGAAGATGGCAAAGGTTGGCTGTGCCTGATCTGCTAGGAGGTCCAGCTCACTAGTGCTTCACACGCATGTGCTGAAGACTCCGACAGTAATGTAAGATTTTGGCTGGCTTGTGTGATTTAAAGGTATGTGGCTAAATCCTGACCAATCCAAAGTTGCTAGGAATTCTGCTGTTGACCTCAGTGTGCTTGAAGCTGCACTCACCAACTTCCTTTTACTCTGTTCTTACATTTAGCCATAGTAATTCCAAAGGTTCCAGCTTAATAGCTCTTCTAAGGTAAAAAGAACCTACTTCGAGTGGGTCCTCGGGGGACGTTTTCCTGTCCACGCTTAAATGTTACTCTGTGTGTAATCGCTTATCTGCTGGAGCGTGGGACAAAATCCCAGACTGTCATCACAGTGCAGCAGTTCCAGCCAAAGTTCTGTTCAGAGCATAGCAGTGAACAAATAATCCTTTCAGACTGGAGGAGGGGAGATGGACAGTTTGGGACCAATAGAAGCTTTGTTGAAGCACTGCACCTTGAAAGCCCGATACTGTCTGATTGCTGCTAGGAAAGCTTGCCAGGCAGCAGAGCTGCTCTGCAGAATTCATTTGCTCAGCAACGTCTGTACGTCTCCATTTACCTTATATTTTAGCCTGTTCTCTAGGGACAGGTGACCACACAGAAATTTCTAACATCTTCAAAAGTGGTAGCTGGTCCTCCAGTCCTCAGGATTATGCCTGTTAAATTCTGCGGTCATCAGTCTGTGTCATTGAAAGAATGTAAAATTCTTGCATATTTTAAAGCAAAAAAAAATCTTTTTACTTGTTCATATATTGGCAACGTACTGCAAATTGTCTGCTTTGTCTCCTACTGTAAATAAAGTGTTATCATTCAGCTCTGGGGAAAAAAGGGGGGAAAAACCAAACCCACTCTGAACTGTAAATTGAGCTTCCTCTGAACATACTTCTCTGTGGGAAAGATTCAGCAAGTGAATGCTCCCCAATGAAGGAAATGTGCTGAAGACGGTTATTCATCTAAAAGGACAATCTGTACTCTCGATAGAAGGCTGCTTCTATTTGCGTAGCAACCGGCAGGGAAAAAAACTGTTTTGAAGGAGACTTGCAAATCTGTCTGCATTTCCCTGGCGATCCTCAGCTGGTACGCCTTGGAAAAGGCAGACTTTGCTGTTTCTTTTACTGGAGGAAATGAAGAGACTTAGTATTTACTTGGTTTATGGATTCACATTCAGAGATAGGTTGAAGACGTTGCCTGAATCCCAGGAATCCCAGTACTATAGCATTGTGGCTCAGTAGGCATCTCAAAGGTTTTAAGACTAATCTTCTGATTCTGCATTTTGAAAAACAAATTTGATGTCAACTCTGTGATTAATTTCGTCTTCTAACATATGTCCACGGAGCCATCGCTCTCTCCATGTTTCTGACGTTGCCGCCCCTTTTGCTCTTCAGTCAGTTGTGTGCTGTCACATGTGCAGCACTAAAAAAGAATAAGTAAAATGAGGAATATCAGGAATTAGAATCAAAATAGTTTAAATATGCTTTTGTGAGTCGATTCTGGTCATGAAAATTTAATAATGAAGTAAATTCTATTTTCAAACGATTACCATTGCTTTGAAGTGAGGGTGTATACAAGCAGCTTCTGAAAGTTTTTAGTACTGCATGCAGTATGAAAAGCTCTATTGTTTTTACATCTGTTACAATCAGCGCTTGCTACTGATTTATTTGTCCTGTGACCTGCTGTTGTTCACTGAGGAGCTGTAGCTGGGAAGCTGGGGGTACCAGAGCAGCCCCTGCAGCCCAGAGGAGGGTCACGGGAAGCTTATGCTGTGCCCTTCCAGCCGGCAGCGGCTCCCCAGAAACTGCTTCGCCAGGCCCCAGGCTGCTGAGCCTGCTTCCCGCCGCTGGTTTTGTCGGGAGCAGCGAGTCACGGCAGTGCTGCCTTGGGCAGGTGACATCAGTTGGCTTTGTGGTGCCGGATGCCAGCCAAAACATACGCGGGAAGAGGAGAGAAAAGAATTTGGAGTCGTCGGGTCGCAGCGCCAACTCCATTCTCCACGGAACTGATGTGTGTGTTTTCCTTGTGTTGTGTTTCCTTCTACAGCAAATGCAGTCTCCTTCCGATGAGGGTCTGTGCACTCCGAGCTGGAGAGAACTCTTTCTTGCCTTTTGTTCCGTTCCTGAATTTTACAGGGATTAGCATCTCTGACCAAACATTTGCAGAAAATATTTCTGGACTACTGGCCTTCCTGCTTTTTGTTATCATCAAGTTTTAAACATACAAAACATCAACTTATTGTGCAGAATTTCAGGATACAAACAAAATAGAGTGGTAGCCGATTTTTAAAAAAAAGTGCACCGCACGAGACAAGCTTTTCAAGTTTGTTTTTTTCCCCCTGTGTTCTTTTATTTTTCACTCTGAGATCATATCGCCAGTTATTCTACTGTTCTTAATTTTTTCTGACTGAAACTTAATAATTACCCACCATAAAGACCTTGCAGTAAATATTGTTGACTCATCTGCATGAATTAGTAACTCTTCTTTTCTTGGAGAATTAACTAAAAATTCACATTATTCTAAGTTAAATTTTCATAACTTCCTAAATTTCATCAGAAATCAGTTATATTAGAGGAAAAAAATTACTGACCAAATTAAATAGGTTAAATTGGGATGTTCGTGGTTTCCTGTCATAAGGTACGAACCAGGGTAAGAATAGAGATTGTTCGGAGGTTTTTTTCTGGGTTTGTGAACTCTCCAAAAGGTAATAGTCAGATTGATCAAACAATCCAAAGTATAAACTAAGCCACGACATATTCTTCCTCTATGAAAAATATACTCCCGGTGGAAAAGGGGCTTCTGAACAAGTTGTTGCAGGGATGCTTGGTTGTGTGAACTGGAGATGTGAAAGACCAGTGAGCCAACATCATCTGGGCTGTCCTTTCTGTTACTTACAGAGGTGCTATTTCTGACCTTTCACGTGTAGCAGCTCTCAAAGTTCTTCGTCTCGGTAGGAAAAAAAGGGGGTTAAACACGTACTGGGGTAAGTGGCCCTCCGTTTAGAGAGCCGAAGACGACCGGTTAACTGGCGCTAATCGGCATTTCAGCGGCCTCGACTGAAAGTGATTTTCTCTCTGGTCGGTGCATTGCCATATTTCCCCTCAGCATTCTGATGAAAACAGGTATAATACATTCTTGTGGCAGATAAACTTGGCATTTACAATCCTTACTAGGTATTTTGTTTTTTTTCCTTAGCATTAGGAAAATCATTAAAACGAAAATACTATGTCAAATATTGCCAAGTTCAATGCCTCTTGTACGTAAGTACCAGTGGGATCAGACAGTTGAAAGAACATACTTAGTACCTTTGGAAAATTGCGTCTGAATAAATGTCAGCGTGCTTTCTCTGATTCCGTTCCTGCTATCTCATTTCTCTGCCTCCTGATACTTTCACGACTTTTTTTTTTTCTTTTTTCATTGTCACTGTTCTCTTTTGTTTAACCTCAGTCTGTGGTTCTTCCATCAGCCACATACCTAAAGTACTGCATCACGGTCCAAGATAAACATGTTGATGGGGCCTAATATAATACAGCAGAATACTTGGAGAACGTGCTTAATGTGACTCTTGGTGCCTTTCATCCCTGGCGATTCATGGGACACTCACATGTTGTTTAGGAGGAACAGAATTTACAAAGTACAGCTGAAGCTCTAGCATGTACTTGTAAAAAAAAAAAACAACCAAAACCCCTGATTCTACATTTTTACTAAGGCTGACTTAATTTGTAGAAAACTGCAGTTTTGGTAATAAAAATGCACCCTCAGCTTCTCCAGACTGAGGGGGAGTTCAGCTTTGAGGTGAAGGAGCCGTATCTCTGGTAGCCCATACACTCTCGGTGGGAACTGTAGCTTGTATAAATGTTAGTAGTTGTTTGCCTGCACATACAGCCAAGGATTTTATTAAGAGTTCACAAGGGGTCAGACAAACATTTAGTGGCTTTCAAAAACTGTCCCTGGTCATTTGAGTACGGTGTGTTATGTGGTCAAGTTACAGTGAATTTCAAAGCACTGTGGGGGTCTCTCAGGCTGCCTGGAGCTGCTTGCAGTGGCTTATGCCCAAGTGTGTAGCGTGTTTAAGGAGAGTATGAAACGGCAGAAATTAGTGTGTCTGCAAAACGGAAAACCGGGGACTTTTATTTTGCCCAGAGTCACGTTTTGTTAATATTACTGCTACTTCAAAATTAGTGGGGCAGTGTACATTTTGAGGGAAACGATTTCAGGAATAGCGTTCACTCAGAGAGGAATGTTACATCAGGGTAATGCTGTGTGTGATGGGTGACTAAAGATACGATTATTCTTAAAGGACTTCCTTGCACAGTTGATTCAGTTCTTTGTTGCGGAGTTCTTTACTTGAAAATTATTCCAGTTTATATGGTGAAAGTCAGTAAATTTGACCAGAAATAGTGAAGAAGAGCTACTGAGTGAACAGTCAGTAGGTAGAAAGCAATGAAGTATACACTGTGTTGCTTGCTCACACTTCTGTATGTAGAATGTGTTTACTTCATGCCTCATAGAGGTGATTTGCCATTAATCGCTCTGGTTTCTGAGCTCTTTATTAAAATAGCCAAATAATTTTGGACTGATTTTAAGAGAAAGAAGTTACGACTTCTGGATTTTTTCACTTTTGTCCGAGTTCAAGTCCCATAGAAGTGACGGTCTTAATGTTTTTCCAAGGCAGGTGCATTCCAGCTGGCTCTAAACCTATCCATGATTTCTTCATGTTAGCTCTTAGCATACAGTCAAGACAACATAGGAAAAGACTGCTGGCCTACTCAGCTGCCACCTTCAACTCAAAAGTTAACGTTTCAAAAGAAGCTGATGTCCATTTTCAACTCTCTTTGCTGTCCTGTTGCTAATCTTTCAGCACGGTTACAAGAGTTGCGTACGTTCTGCATCTTGAGCTCCTGGGTCTTTCAGACCTCAGTTGCTGCAACTCTCTAGGGTATTTTATAAACATTGAAATAGGTGTAGAGGGAATACAAATCGCTCAGCACCCGAGAGCATTTGAACTCTTACAGTACTTGGCTTTTCTGAGGGTTATATTTCCTGATTGCTTTCTGCCGAGAAAGCACATACACAGAAAAATTGGTCATGACAGATGTACAGTGAAATCCAAAAGTCTGAATAGAAGTCTGAACTGCTTTTGATGAGGAAAAGAAACAGAAAAAGTAGGACGTGTCTTTGAGCAGAAGAAAAAGGCAAGGTACGTAGATGAGTGACGAAAAGCAGAAATGGTAATAGAGACAATAAAAGGTCTGTATCATTTGAATGGTTCATAGTGTCTGCAACACGAGGCAATATTAATGAACAATTTGCCAGCTAATTATACTCGGTTTAATCTGCTTAACATCATACACCATAGCAGAGTTTCCCAAGCCTATCTCACTTGCTTACCAGTGCTAGCAGAAATAGTTCCCAGCTACAGTCATATTCCACTTCAGAAATCCATTCGCTATAGTTTTGTGAATTACTGGTGTTTGAAGGTGAGTTGTGTGAGCAGCGGTGCTCCATAGGCCACGATTCTGAAAGGAAGGAGTTGTTTGCTAATACACAGGGAGTGAGTTTAAACAAAATAGGGAATTCTAGGGGGAGATCACAGAATGCAGGTGTTGTGAGCGCAAAACATCCTGCATTTATGGCAGCTGACTTGAAGCACCTGGCTGACTGAGAAATGTGGGTACTGGAGGCTTTGGTCCATCATCGTTAGCGGTCTGAGCAGGTCTAAAAATCTGTTAATCTGACCAAACTGCATCCCTTCCCTGTCAGAGGGTGGTGAAGGCAGCCTTCCTCCTATGTGGGAGGCCCAAGTCAGCTAGAACTAAACCTGACTGACCTGGATTCTCAGCCTTTTCGATCTTTGCCAGGCTGCACATCTGAAAGAAAAAGTGCATTTCTCTGACCCTTAATTGGACCACGTTGGATCCCCCAGTGATGGGATCTGATTCTTTCCATTAACTGTATTTCATGAGGTTTTGTGAAATGTCGTAACTGTTTGGTCATTTTCTTCACAAGGTCGTAAAACAGGTTGTTGCTGTTTTCTGTGTCTTGTGCTGTCTTGATTTACCATCTTTTTTTCTACAGTATGAACTTTGAATCCTAACCTCCCCCACCTATATTTCTAGCTATGTGGTTTAAGTAGCAGGGGTAGGTCTTGTGCCGGGTGACAAACACTGCGTGCTGTAGTGTGCTTCTGTGCATCCTCCCCAGGGGCTGCCCTCGCCCAGGCAAGGAGCAATGCTAAATATGAGTCGGAGCAAAGGAAGAATTTTGAGGCCTCTGTGAAAGTTCCGAGTAGTGAAGTGCAGCTGTTTGTATTTTGGAGAGCCACCAGCCTCCCTTCCGTGGAACAATCCTCCTGTTGTAAACCTGGCTTCATTTTGCTCTCTGGCGAGTTTGTTCTCTTACCGAGTTAACCTTTCATCTGAAATTTTTCAGCTTTGAGTATCTTTGTTTTCTAAATTCTGTTCCTTCTTATACACAAAAATACAGACATTGAATAAAGTTTACTCTGTTAGATACGAGGGATAGTGAATCCTCTGTGCAGTCTCAAACATACTCATGCAGTACGAAAAATGCTTTTGCCTCTATTCTCCCTCCCAGTGTCAATACACACTTCATTTTCTAAAGGCAGCAGTCGTATGGCTTTGAGGGTAAAAAGGATTGGGGGCCTCAGTAAAAAGTTTTTAGAGCTTTTGGAGTATTAGTGGAAAGACCAAGGGTACGGGAATGGGAGATTGCTAGAATACCTTCCTCACTGTTTGATTCTTCCTACCTTGAAACACCCCAAAATTTCAAGCACAATTTAGTGAACTGTTCTTGGAGAGGCCTCCAAGCCCAAGCAGAGTGCTTTTGGAAATTTTGTAGTTCCTCAGCTGTTAGAGTGTGCTCACTCGTTTTGTTACGTACCGTTCACTGGAGCGCTGCGGGTACTCTCTGGACTTGATTTCTGCTTCATAAAACAGACGTTTCTTTGCTGTTTTGAAGAGCAACATTTTCCAAACCTGACATCAAGAGAGAATGTTACTTTCTTACATTGTTTTCTGATTCTGTAACTCAGGTGAGGAAGGCTGGAGGACTTTGAGCAGAGGGGCGAGATCCCCTCCTTTGACCTGCTGGCAGTGCTCTGCCTGACGCAGCCCAGGAGGCTGCTGGTCACCGTTGCTGTGAGGGTGCATCGCTGGCCCATGGTCAGCCTGAGGTCCACCAGGACCTTCTCTGCAGGGCGGAGTCCAGCCCCAGCCTTGGGGAGCAACCACCCCACAGGGAAGAGTGACTGGAGAGCTGCCTGACAGAAAAGGGCCTGGGGGTGTTGGTTGACAGGCGGCTGAAGATGAGCCAGCGTGTGTCCTGGTGGCCAAGAAGGTCACCAGCACCCTGGCTTGCATCAGCACTCGTGTGGCCAGCAGGACTCGGGCAGGGATCATCCCTGTGGACTCGGCTATTTTTCCAAATCCTCTCACAACTCAGGCCCATGGTAAGGATCTCTCAGGCGTCAGATCCCTCCTCCTGCCAAGGCGACTCATTTGCGTGCTCCCCATCTGCTCTGTTCAATAGTTAAAGAAAATGGACTCACCTCTTTTCCGAGGCTGTTCGGGATGCAGTAATACTAATAATAGCAGGTATTCACTCTTGTCCCACGTCACAGGTGGAGCCTTTTATAACTGTGACCCATGGTAGAGCAAGGAAATAAAGTCCGTTTCCAGCACTCTTGTGTGTCGTACATCTAATGATAATAGGGATCTAAACAGGAAGCCATTTTATTATAATGAATGGAATAAATCTTTAATTTGCTGTCTTTTCCCTGATATTTTTTGCATGGTATGTGTTTCGGGAATACATCGGATGCTGGCATAGGTGCCAGTGTTTCTTAGTATGTTTAAATAAGTAGTGGCAACGCAAGAGAAATATTTCAGAATTTAAATAATTTATGCTTATGTACCATGGTTTGCTTAATCCGTTCAAGCAAGGATTTAGTTGTTATGGGTGTCCACGCTTGCTAGGAAATAGACTATCTTCACTCAGCTGTGACAGTTTTGGAGCAGTGCTGCCTCCTCTCTGAAATGGCAACTTAAATATGATGTCGTCTGTTTCTAGTTTGATTCGTGAAGGGCCTTTGTTGCACGTTACACGTTTTTATCTTGTCGAAGATCATTCATCTTGAGCAAGCACGCACAAGCATGGGTAGTATCCTGGGAACCCACTGTGCCGTGTCTCATCCTCAGCTAACTATCCTTAGTGGATGGAAATGATACCAGAGGGCTTATAGTAATTGTTAACAGAAAAGTCTTACCATGGGATAGATCTGACTGAAGGAGAAGAAATTCATCAGCAGTGTTCTGGAGGGTACCCTTAATACACGCGGGACACCACAGACAAATCTGTAGAGGATCTGGTGTTTCCCCGACAGTCTCCTGGTTGTTGCAGGCGTTGTACAGCGGTATATTTGAAAAAGCTCGCCAGCAGTTGGAAGGCACCGTTCACATTAATGGGTCCCCACCACAGGCTTGACTGTTTGAAACAGAGTAAATTCCAGTAGTAGTGTGTTTTCCTATTTTATTCCGTGGTTAACTTGTATGACTTACAGTTGAGCACAAACACTGGGTAATTTTAGATTAGTTAGGTGATAAATTCTGTTCCCAAATCAAAATTCCATGTAGAACCTCTATAAGCATTGCTATTTGTAAAAATGAAAGAAAAATAGAAAATATCAGGTCAAAAAAAAAAAGGCATTAAGCAACACAATATAAGTTTGCAATGTAAAATATTTTTCTAAATTATTTTTTTTCTAGAAAGAATTACTGAAACATCTTTGTTTTTTATAAAAATCTTGAATGTTTTATGTCATGAAATAGTGAAAAAAAAATAGAATAAAGATCTAGCATTCAGATATAATGGCTGAATATTGGAAGACAATATTTACATGCTTAAAGAATCTGACAGAAGCAACTCAATAAATCATCTGTGCTGCCAAGGCATCTGTTGTTAGTGAGGAAATAGACCTGTTAAAAGTACTGATATCCTGGATGTCGTGGACAACACCTTGGATAAGGCATTAAGGAAAGAAAATGCACAAATTTAGGAAGAAAGTAATTTTACCAAGCTTCATCTCCCTAGAGATGAGACATCTTGCAATCGTTGTGATGAAGGTTTGTCTGTAGGGAACACCATCCCCTTCTTGTTCTGGGCACTCACCTTAGGACAGGGTGATCCCGACCCTTAGGGATCATGAACTCATTCTACAGAAACACAAAGTTAGCAGTATTTATTTAGGGGTTAAATTTTCCAATCGCGTCCTTACTATAGCAGGGAAGTCAGTAACTCTGTGTTTCTTTCTTGGCCATAGCCAGCTGGCAACCTGTGCATGAATAACTGGCATCCCTTAGTTGTGACCACCTTATGGGACAGAACTGGGGGGAAGAGACACCGGATTTGTGCCCTTTCTGTAGCATCTCGTTCCCTTCATCTCAGTCCCTCGCTGCCGTTCCTCCTGTCACACCCTGTGCTGCGCGGTGGAGTTTCAGCTTGATTCTGTCTGAGAGCGTGTTTAACGGCCGTTGGAGAGAAGAGCAGGCCTCTTGGCACCAGAGATGGCAGCGGAGGTGCTGGGCTGGCTGCGCTACCTGGGGCTGATTTCTGCTTCTTTGAGCTGTAGTGCAGAGCACTGCTCAGGTTTTGATTCAAAGGGCACCAGGGGGAAGGCAAACCGTGTGTGTTTGAGAGAGATGTGGCCAAGCTGTACGTGCTGAGGCTGCTACCTAGAAGTTTTATGCAGTGAAACGGTTGAGTTGTTGCTGCCCATTTTACACTTCTGCTGGCTCTCAGTCTGGCATGAAGTCGGACGATGGCAGGCTTGGAACTTACGGAGGAGAGAGGAGCACAGTGTGGCCTTCTGTAAGATAAAAGGTGCTACTAGGACCTGCTTTGCCAGTTCATCTCTAACCTGGAGAAGGTAGTCACGTGTGAAGTCTGGAGAGGATATTGGTAAGGAATGTGGGCATTAGGAGAGGCTGGAAGCAGACCAGAGTCTCTCTGATTTGCTGTTGAAATAGCTCCCTGCAAAGGCAGCGTTGGTAATGAGAAAAACATTTTACGGTGCAATGTCTTTCCAAATACGAAGGCAGTAAGGACTGGTGTAACTACAGAGTTGATATGCCTTAGGTGCAGAAGGACATCTGTGATGGCAAATTAATATTTTAAGATCATAATCAAAAGCAGTTAAAGATGGATGTGCTTGCTTCAATTAATAAAATCATGTTTTCTTGCCATTTAAAAAAAAAAATTAAAATGCTTATATGAACACAAATCCTTTAGTTTTTTGAGGTCCCTTTCATTTTTAAAGTCTTCAGTAAAAGTAAAGTTCTGTGTTCTCCCCATTCAGCTCCTTATCATAAACCTAAGGGCCCTGGGAGTTAGGAGAGGAATGAAGGAAACGGGAGAACTGCTTGTGTTTGTGAGGAGAAGGGAAAGTCTGTGTCTTGGTTTGTCATCTCTTCTTGTTGGCTTTAAACACAGTCCCCTGTTGAGGAGGGCTGTTGAGGATTTTGTTACCTGTAAAAATATTTTTAATGCAATAGTGACTTCCTGTATTAGAATAGTTGCTCTTATAAAACCGATGCTGGTTTTGTTCATGAAGTAACAAAACCAGGACTTGGCGACATTTCACGTCACTGTAACGTTCCTGTTTTCTAATAAAGGGAGAAAAGAGCTCTGCCGTCCAAGTAAAATGTGTGTTTTCATGTAGGTTTATGTAAGGCAGCAGGTATTTTCTGCTGTTGCGTTGGTATTTTTCTGTTTGGTACATGTATTTATGTTGTGAAAGTTTAGTACTATGGGAGTGAGACAGTCTTTAAAACTCTCGGGCTGGTTTCCCTGGCACTTTGCAGTGGTGGTACATCATATCTCAAGTGCAGGGCTTAAGTAATACGTAACAAAATTTGCTTAATTATTCCTTAATTTTATGCTTTCTACTCTCACGGTTTGGTTATTGAACTTATTCAATGCTGGTCATGGCATCTTTATAATCTCGTGGCTTTCTTTGCCAGGTTGGTTTATTTTGCCAGTTTCTCCCTGATAAAACTGTGTCATCAGCATTTGGCTTTCAGAAATCATCAGCTTAAAGCTTAGTCATATGTCCTGGTGTACTGCTTCACCTTGAGGGGATGATTTACACTGGCATAGTGATCGTTCTGCCCAGCGAAGGCTGCCAGTGTTGAAGCTGTGCCATAATGATAACAGCCCTGCGCCTCGTTCGGTTCTGTGACCGCTGCAGTGCATTGTGCTCGGTGACCATCGCTGATTTGACACTTAGGCACCTGCGGGACGTCAGATCTCAACTTATAATACAAAACTTCTTGTATTTTTTGTTACCTAGCTCTTTTTTCAGCTTGAAGGTCTCATTCACATGCCTCCAGTACAACCCAGTCAGAATTGAGGAGTACAACGCAGAAGTGTGCACGCACGCAGCTCTACAGCCTTTTCTATGCATTTACTTCTCCCTCCCATACGTTTGCGATGGAGCTCTCCTGGGAGAGGATGATCCCAGAGGAGTTTAGTGTCACACACACTTTCTCATCCCCCGACCCTGAAAGCGTGCCTATCAGATCATTGCCTGCACAGGTACCTGTGTACTGAGCTAGAGCCACCAAATTGTGTTTGTGTGAGTGTCCTTCACACAACCATTTTTGTCACAGGAGCTATTGCCCACTAGTATTTCGATGACTTGAAGGGTTTGGAAATAACACCACTTCAGTTGATTTCAAAAAAACTTAGGAAATTTTGGAATGGCTTTTGTTGCACTTTGTCCTAGGATTTGCAGGGAGACTGTTAAGAAGTGTCTAAAATGTGCCTCTACCCCTCCCTGCTGAGGGCTTTTCCTGCCGCCCACAGAAGCCAGATAGCACAGAGCAAGTACTGAGAGCGCAGCGACACTGCAGCGGGCGTTGCCCCCTGAGAAGGCAGTGTGGTGGCCCTTTGAAGTCCTTCCCAGCCGTGGAACCTGCGCAGGGCCTTCGTCACTCTTTCACACCAACCAGCATGGCAGTCGCGTTCTGCAGGCACCCCACTGCTGACAGCCATGGGGGTGGGCAGAGCGGCCCGGCCTTCCCACAGCCCCGCGTCCTGCCAGGCCTTCTGGAGAGAACAGCATCTGTGGAGAGTGACTGTTTCTGACAGGTCCAGCTGGTCATTCAGATTTTCTCATAAACCTGAGACAGTAAAATCGGCCATAAGGATTTTGCTGGCAGCTGCAGGCTTTGTCCAGTGAACTAAGTTTTCCTTCTGTTTACTGCTTAAAAAAAATTAATTAGCTGTTTACCTTCCTACAACGACCTTATAAAGGTTATAATGATACATAAAACTAGCCTAGCCAACAGCTCTGCCTAGCCAACAGCTCTGAAAAATAGTTCAGAAATTCAGAATGGTCAAATCCATTTCAAGTTGTAGCTTGATCAGCATCTATGTCTTTAGTCTTAAAAGTAGATTATTCCATGTCTTTAGATCAGACTTGAGCAGGAATTAGCAGTGTAAGGCAAGCTTGTAGATCAGATAGCCCTTTTTATTTTAGTGAGAAGGAGGTTCTCGAAACAGGAATCGTTATAATGAGAAGTGTGAAAACTAAGGTACTGGAAGTTGAATATGTAATAGGCAGGAAAAAGATTCATGTGGCTTGTGGGGTGCCTTTTCTGGAAGCAGGAAACCCCGAAGCTGGGAACACCTAATTAATAGAAATGTGGAGGCCTGCAAGACAAAATTCTTTTCACAGAACAGAGATATCCTGAAGTGATGAATATATGAATATACTAAACCCCTCCCTAAATATTTTTTCTTATAAATGTACATGTATAATCAAGTGATGCGTAAAGACTCAGTTTGACAAGAACCTTATCACTGGCCCAGATGACCAGATTCATGGTGGGAGTAGCTGAGGAAGTAGGCTTTTTAAACCGTCAGTGGAGCTCACTTTGCAGAGCCAGGCTAGAACGAAGGATTTTACAGTTCTAAACTGTAGACAAACAGGTCTTGTTGGTTAATTCTATTAATTGTTTTTACTTAAATTGGAAAAACCCCCAGACTCTTTGGTGTAGATGTTCTTTTTGTGTTATTCATGGGCATATAGCACAGCAGTATGGGTCTGTGCTTTGGGGACCATGGGACTTGATGCTGTCTTTGTAGTAGAAACAGAATTCTTATGATGTTATCATATAAAATACAAATTTTCGTATTAAACTTAATGCTCTGCTATGAGGACTATGTAAACTTGGCTTTGGAGCAGCAGTATGTACTTCCTGGAATCCTGTGCATAGCCTGGTTATAAATAAGCAGCAGGTTATTTGGGAATCACTGGGGCTGATATCTGGTATCATAAGCAGTATCTGGGAGAAGTTGTTCTCCCTGACAGACAGTTGATTTTTGAAGAGTTAGTATGCTTTATTTTAAAAACTCATGTCTTATTAATAAATGGCAAGTGTACTTTGAGCACAGTGACCAGCTCATGAAGCAGACACATACAGTTTATTTACATTCTGCGTTATCTGTTGGCAAAATTTCATTCCTTTAACTGTTGAATATAACATTTCCAGTCTAGATCAAAATGCTAAAAGTCATTGTGTTTAGGTAAGAACCTAAAATGATTGATAAGTGTAGGATTGTCAACATATGGTTTAAGTCTGGCTTTAAAATAAATTAATTTTAAAGGGAGCTGTCTTTTACATGTGTCTAACTTGAATTGGCATATGAATGGTCAGATCTTCAAGTGGGAAGTACAGGATTTCTCAAAAGGCCGGTTATAAGGGAGTATAACTGTTTCTCACAAAGTAAATGTTGTGAATTAATGGAACAGCATTCTTTAAAAAATAACCAGAATATTGCAATGCATAATTTTGGGGAAAAGTGTTTACAGTTCATGCACTTCTGTCTTCACTGTTTGGCTGTTGGGTTCCCCTCCCTTCCCTGTCAGATGTGCATGTGAGGTTTTCCTAAAAAAAAAAGAAAAAAAAAAAAAAGAGAAAGCAAGAAGAAAGAAATAGAAGATCAAGTCACCAAGGCTTGACATGAACATTTCAATGACATGGCGAACAGTAATTTCACACAGAAAGAGTAGATTATTACTTTGTGCATTGAATGACACCTAGGTTGTCAGAGAAAGCAGAATTTCATCAGTACTTAACATAGATGCTGTCGGCTGAGAAGTCATTTTGGACTGAAAATGCTCCACCGAAACAGATGAATTCTAAGAGCAGAAAATGGACAGTAACAAAGGGGTAGAAACCAGCAATTGCTAAAATAATGGTAGTGGTGCACAATCATCTTTATTTTTGCGTTGTTGTGACTGGATTGGTGTTTATCATTTGTTGGTCTTCTGATGTAAAATTATTCCTTTTGTGCCTTTTTTTTCTATTTGACAGACTAGAGACGACTTCCTGGGTCAAGTGGATGTGCCGCTTAGTCACCTTCCGGTAAGCGGTGTTTTTTTTATCTCAGCGTGCTCTTTTTTTTTTCATCACCAAATGTGAAAAACTCTGATTTTCTGTAGAATTTGTTTCCATTAAATAGTGTCCAGTTAAATTTCCTTAAAGTTGGCGTTCCCATCACAGTGTTAGAAGCTTAAGGAAAAACGGTACGGACGACAAAGCCGCACTGAGCGCAGGGATGGGGAGAAAGGGTCCCTTTGCAGGGACAAGGAAGGTAGTTGGTGGGGGGTCGTTTAGTTGGTCTTTTCTACCATCTTCTGAGTTGGGAATGTCGAGTCCCCGTAGCAGCGAGGTGGGGTTCAGCACAGGGCTGGTATCTGCGGAGCTGTCTGTGGAGGGCTGCTGCAGCTGGCTGCTCACAGCTGGCCTCACACACGGCTGGAGCTGGCAGCTCTAGCTTCCTTATTTCAGTGTCTTCTGCAGCCTTTCTGCTGCATCTGTGATGTCAGTGTTCTTTATATGTCTCTGTACTTGTGGGCAAGCCCTTTAATTTGCCATTTTCTTAAATGCTTATAGACTGAAGACCCAACCATGGAGAGGCCATACACATTTAAGGATTTCCTTCTCAGACCAAGAAGGTGAGGGGGAGGACCTTTGTGGTTTAAACCATTTCTTACTTCAAGATTTGTTATTTGCAGCTGTTGAAGGGTTGTTGAATGAAATGCACCTCCTTGTCTTCTAGCCACAAATCTCGTGTAAAGGGTTTCTTGAGACTGAAGATGGCTTATATGCCTAAAAATGGTGGCCAAGAGGAAGAAAGCAGTGATCAGAGGGATGAATCGGAGGTAAGGCTTAATGCCTGTGGAAGCGTTCAAGTTATGAGAGATTCGAGGATAACTATAGTAAAAGTTGGAGCTTGAAAGATACAACCCTGGTAGCAGTGTTAATAGCAGCTTACGCTCCTCTCTGGCTTTTTTTTTTTTTTTAATTTTTATTTAAGTGTAACCTGGTGGTTTCTCGACCATTTCAGGTATTTATTTGAGCTGCTACAATGAATTCTAAAGTCGTTTGATTCAGTTTGTGGGCAAGTAGAAGTGGAAGTCTTGCCGAGTAGAAGAACTCAGAAAATCTAAGCAAGTAATTTCTGAACATAATGGTCTGTATTAAGTACTGCTTCTTCAGAGGCCATTTCAGAATAGGTGTTACAACATTTTTCATTATTTCCTTGGCAGCGTTGAGTTTGCAGAGAATAAAGCTTACGCAGTAATGACTTCTCAGCACTCTCATCAGCCATCAACCATTTCAAGAATGAGCTGCAATTAGGGCTGTTGTCAGAGGGAATATTGGCCTGAGTTTGCCTGCCTTACTATCAGTGTGCAGCAGTCACCTGTAACTCGGGAGTGGGGGCTCTCTCATCCTGAGCCAGATATCTCTGAGTTAAAGGGAGCAGTTGGTTCTCTCTGGCTTCCTCACTTGGAATCTGCACCAAGCAGCCACCCAAAACCTTTGGGAATCCCTGTTGTTATTGACTGATGGGATTTTAAGGGTTCTGTCGTTGAAATGAGGAGCACACTGTAACTATGAAGGTTATTGTATTTCTCTGTGGTTTACGCTTAAGTAATTTTGATCTCTCTTTGGAAAATTTTCAGAATCTGCACCGATACGCTAATGTTAGCAACGATGAAGTAGCTTCTGGTTGACTTGAACTGTAATATTTAAAAATTACTTTTTTTTTCTTCATTTCTAAGCATGGATGGGATGTGGTTGATTCCAGTGACTCTGCATCTCAACGTCAGGAGGAGCTGCCACCTCCTCCACTACCTCCTGGATGGGAAGAAAAGGTGGACAATCTGGGGCGGACTTACTACGTCAACCATAACAACAGGACTACGCAGTGGCATCGACCAAGTTTAATGTAAGTGGCAACATAGTGCAATGTTTAGTGGATATGTGCAAAATTATCAATAAGAGGAGTGATATTTTCCCACAAACATAACCATTTTGAATTTATACATTAAGGCTGGAAAAAGTCTTCAGGAAGACTTCTACGAAGCAGTTTATAAAGGCACGCTCTTCAGTAACAAATTAATCGTGATTTTGATGCTGTGCTATATATCTGAAACTATACTTTATTCATGGAAGAAATTTCACAGATGTGCTAGTCGATTGAGAACCAAAGTCTGAATGTCTTCAGTTAAAAAGGAAACATCTTTTTTTAAGAGTGAAAGAGACTTCCTCTCCCCAGCAAAGCACATTACTCATAGGTATTCTGGGAAATTTTAGAAAATCTGAAGGGTGGGAGGGAAGTCAGTGCATTAACAACAGACCTTAGAATGCTGGGAGACAGATGTGGAATTTTCCAGTAAGTAACTTAATAGGAATAAATTACTTCCTTCTGTGGAGATTGTTGAAAAGGTAAGGGACAGGGGGGGAAGTCAACTCTGCTAAGTATTAATTCAGTTAGACTGATTAACTTTGGGAGATCCTGATTATTATTCAGTGTATGGACTGCATTACCAGTGTACACTGAGTGTGCTAGTACAGAGTAGTTCTTTGAGCCTTCGTTATATATTTCTTATGATTAGATTTATAAAGCTGTGGCAAGCTTACATTTTAAAAAGTATGTATTATTGACAGTGTTAAGAGTTAGACTGACATCACTTATCAGGCAAACAACTTGCATTGTTTTTGTGTAACTACTGTTCTTCCACTATTACTTATTACAACAGTAGTAGTTATTCTTTCTTGAATATTCATAATCATCACTAAATTATGCAAGTGTGTGTTAAATTTTGTGTTCTGTATGTTTTGAACTATTTAGTATTGAACTATTTGAGCTATCTACTGAACAAGGTGTATTTTGTCAAGTAAATCTCATCAGCTACTATCATTATGATTGGTAATGGTCAATAAGTGTCTATAAAAAAACAGATTTTCTAAAGTATTTTATTTAGAACCCCCTTGTAATCCAATTGTGCTAAATGAGGAGTACGTGGATTCAGATACCAAAAAGTAATCAACACTAGAAAGCGTCATCATCAGATTGGTGTATAAAATGAAGGCCTCGGGGGCTCTCTTTTTGCTAGGTATCATCACAAGTAGTTTGGAAACAAATGTGTAATTACTGCTGATAAACTTTATGCGTGACACCAGGCTTGGTGAAGAGTGCAGTCTTTAAAATGATGCTGCTTAGCCTTTAAATTCTTTGCATCTATGAAATCACTAGAAGCAGAAGGTCTCGTGAGGTTGAAAGTGGGATACACAACCTCTCACTTTTAGGCCAGTAACTCATAGTAAGTTGGTCACCAAGAGAAAAAACACTGAGTGCTGTACAGTTTGTGTCTGCAGTAGGAACATGAAAGTAGTTCATTTCTCATAGTTCTTTAAAATGTGCAATAATAAAATGGCTGCACAAAGAAGTTTTTCCTGAACATAACATAATGGGTATTTTCCATTCCCACCACTGCTGTGTGAGCCAAGCTAGTGGATGCAGCCAGTTCAAAAAGTTCTCCGTACCATGACAGTTTGCACTTGATTTGGCTATGGCAAAAAGGAAAACTTTTATAGCTGACTTAAAGTCGGGACAAAAGTAAAGTCTCTGTGTCGGGAATGACTCTGGTCATCACGCGAAAGGATGAACAACGTTGGTTTAGTATATTTGAGTGTCAACTTCCAGTTCTGCTCAACCATGAGAACAATCAGCCATGGGAATAATCTCGGTTTTGAGATTCAACTGGACAGGATGCTGGGCCATCCTGTCTAGGCCAGGCTTTCCCCAAGAAACATTGGACCAGATGATTCTTGAGATCCCTTCCGTGACATCTGTGATGTGCTTCCAGTTTTATTTACTTTGGATTGAGGGATTAAACGGTCTCCTATTTATGAAGCCTGACATATGCAAGAATAGTGAATTTTATGATCAAAAGTGTTAAAGAGGTTTTGAAAGGTAGGTATTTATTTTAACATTTGTTATTTACTTTCCTTTTCCCGTGGTTTCATTTCTCCACTATCCAGTGATGTGGGATCTGATTCAGATAACAACATCAGACAAATAAACCAAGAAGCAGCCCACAGGCGGTTCCGCTCTCGGAGACACATTAGTGAGGATTTGGAACCAGAACCTATGGAGAGTGGAGACATTCCTGAGGTATGTAAGGGTCTTGGGTTTAAGCAGTGGACTAAACTTCAAGCCAGTGTGTTTCTCATTGGTAAGCTAATGACTATACAACATACACAGTAAAGTTTTTTTCATGGTTTTTGTGGAAATTGCTTTAGTAAAATACCAGTGAGACAATAAACATCCTAAGCAGAGTAGAGTTACACTTTCAAGATCCCATGCCTTTGTGGGTGCCTGACAATGTATGCACAGTATTAAATACTATGCAAATGCTGGGAGAAACATTTCCAATTCCAAGCATTGCTTGTTATCTATACATTGATAGAAACACTTTCAGTATTCTGCTTTGAATAACAGTGGAATAAACTGTAAAAAAAAAAGGGAAATATACTGACCAGAACTGCCAGGTACTTCTATTTTCTTTAGTGTCTTAGTTTAGAAGAAAGAACAGCTGTTGGTTTTTTTTTCCCCCCAAATAATTTGGTTTAGTTTCAATTCTGATTTTATTAATCAGGATGAGTGTTTGTTTAATTTATAGCTGGACTAAATAAACTAAATTTGGCCAATGCTTGTAGGCTTAAAGTCAGGTTTTGTGCAAAGCTCTAATACCATTCAACTTCAAGGAATGTTTTATTACATGAATCACAGAAAAAAATTCTTTGTGAAAGCTAGATTTGGTTCAATAATTGTTATTCAGAACAACAGATTGCTGAAATTAAGGTTGCACTTGTCACCTGTTAATGTTTGATTTGCAGATACTAATGGGTTTATAATGCATTTAATTCAAGATTAAAGTTGTTTCTTACAAGTTTTTAGTGAGAGTGCTGTATTAGTTACATTTGGAAGAGAATTTCAAATGGAACTTATTGAGAGCCATTTTTAATGCATCTTTTCATCTACGGCATTTTCTGTATTGAATCATAAAGCATTGTGTCATCATTAATACGAAGACTGTTTTGAAGTCAACGTGAAAACCATTTCCCCCTGTGACTGCTTCCCACTGTGTAGAATGTTTGTGTGTTGTCGGGATTGGTTGATTTTGTTAAATACGAAGGCTGATTTTCACAGCGGCGTTTCGTCGTGATGAGGTGGTCACTTAGGAGGCAAAGGGAAAGAAGACTCAGACTGCCTTTATAAATCCTTAATGTGGTTTCTTCTCTTTTGTTAGCCTTGGGAAACCATTTCGGAGGAGGCAAGTGCAAGTGGTGATTCCTTAGGCTTGTCATTGCCACCTCCTCCTGCATCTCCAGTGTCCCGTACCAGTCCTCAGGAGTTAACCGAGGAGCTGAGCAGAAGACTTCAGGTCACTCCTGATTCCAATGGGGAACAGCTCGGTTCCTTGATTGTGCGTGTCATGCTGCTCTTCCTATATAAACTGGTGTTATGGTGATCTTCTGTTAGTTTGATATAACCTGAATGCTTTGCACGGATTGGTAGGAATTGCTGAGCTTACAGTTAAAATTATATTCCCAAAAATGCGTCATAGTTTCACCATAGAGCAAACTGCATTGAACAACAAAATTCCTCACTTTAAATTTGTTTTCTTTTGTGTGAATTTAACCTCAGACTCTGCTACTGTTATGCCTTTAGTGAATCAGAACCGTAGCATAAAGATTATTTTTCTAGGGATTTAGATTAAATGGGAGAAAAGTAAAATTGCTGAATAAACCCCCTATGTTTTAAGACACCTTAACTTAATCTTCCTCTCTTTTTCCCAGCAAAGAGATCCTTCTTCAAGATTAAGATCTTGCAGTGTGACAGATGCAGTTGCTGAACAGTCTCAATTATCACTGGTAAACCAAAGCTAACTTCTGTTTCTTTCTTTTTGTTTGATCATTCTCTGATTCTGAATAATATCTTTTCTGAGGTCAGTTTTAGTCAGAGATAGATCAGTATGGGCATATGACTGTCCAAATAGCAATGACACTGCGTTAAGATCACCATGGTCAGCAATTACAGTGAGGATGTTCTTGAGAGAGGAAAACGTTTTGTGACTGAGAACGTAGTCACACTTAGTTATCTAATGTAGAATTTGAGTTTACTATGCTCCAGATATATAGAGTCGGTGGGGAGAGAAAATTCTCCAAGGGCTGTCTGCAGCTGGGGTGGGAGAGGGCAGTAGCACCATCTATACTTGGAATTGTAGCAGCCACAGGACTCTCCTGTTAGGTATATTTTTGTGTCCCATGAATTGATTTTAATTGGAATGTAGAAATCTGTATAACATTTGAAAGGATTATTGATATTTTACCTACTTGTAGTTGAAAGGAGCCTTTTTGTGGTCGTCCTTGTACAATAGAGCTGAATAGAGTTGCTTCTGTTGTAGTTTTTTTTGTCAGTGGCTGAGGTAAGCAGCAGCTTCTGCAATTGTATTTAAGTAGATTCTTCAAATTGGAAAAGACGCAAAGATTTATATATTTTTTATTTTAAGATTTACTTTCATGTCATAACTATGCACAGCTTGGATCTAATTGATAGTAAGTTCTGCGTGTTCTATCCAACAACCCAAGTATGAGGAGTACAAAGGTGGTAGGCTGTAGAGAGACTACTTAAAATAGGATAGATAGTGGAAGGTACAGCTTTGAATAAAGCTGTTCCAATTGTCAAAATAATGTAATGGTTTTTAAAATGATATGTTTTTTCTGGGATTTTTTTCTCCAATTTCATATTAGAAATACATTACATGTGAATTAGAAATAGCAAACTTGTATATCCTTTTTATGGAAGTATTGAGGAAGAGTATCAAGAAGGTTGTTATGTAAGCTGATGTATCTCCTTTGCTTGTTCTTTCTGTTTCTATTGGGCAGACGTGTACAATAGCTGTCGTGGTTTTCTCTTGGTTTATTTTTTTCACACGTTCTGAAAGCTGTTCAGTCTATCTATGTGTGCTGCTAACAGATGCATGGAATATCTGTTGTGCAAAGAATTGCTGCTGAAGGATTTTCCATCTCTTTAATTTCTCTGCTGAGTAAACAGTGGTGTGGTTTCCAGTTCAGTTACACCTTACCTGTCTTCTCTCTCTGCTAGACTTTAAGTGAACTCCGATGCAGTCTGTTCCAGAGGTGTTCTGCTGCTGCACTTAACATCACTCTGTGGAGTCTGGATTTCTTTAGCTGGTGTAATCAGATTGGGATTGGTGATAGATCTTTTCACTTGATTATTGTAGAGCTCTCATTTTGTCGGCAGATGCTCAAAACAGCAGAATTGAAAGCATTGCTCTAAACCAGGGATGTTACCTGATCTTGGCCATATTTAATCTTTACTGAGCTTATGATAATTTATCTTCTAGCAACTAAATACGTACTTTCTTTTTAAATACCTGCTCTTCTTGACTATTAATCCTTACTGAAAATCCACAGTAACAGTTCCATCTTTTTCATCTGACTTCTTCTGTGCACTCATTGATGACCAGATTGTATCCAGTTTGTTTTTAAATGCCACATTTATGGGCAGAACATGCAAAATTTATTTGGGGGAGAGGAGGATAATCATGTTACATTTCGGATAAATGTTCTTAATATTAGCAGTGCTGAATGTGTAGAATTGAATACAAGAACTTTTGAAATTAGTTCCCTTGATGGTTTTTGAAGAGACTTCTGACCTGGTTATCAGTAACTGATGACTCAATTTTTTTTCCTATTATCTTAAACATTATCTTCATCTAATTGCTCTCTTTTCATGAATCTCAGTGTCTGTGATTCCTTACTCCTAAAGATGTGACAGTAATCTGTGACCTTCATCACTAAATATACTCATGTGTAACATTAATTATCATTTAACAGCAGAGTGGTCCATCTAGGAGAGCTCGTTCTTCAACTGTCACAGGTGGTGAGGAACCAACGGTAATAATACTCTTTATCAAGCGCTATCTCTAAATAAACTGTTAGATTTAGGTCTTGTACAGTAAGGAACTTTACAAAGCAGCAGTTTGTTGAATGCAGTACAGCCACTGAATCAATAGTTCATTTGGGGGTAAAAGGCTCTTTATAAAGCCCCCAAGCTTTCTCTCTATGTGGTAGGGTATCTTTTGCACTGGTGTCTAACCTATGAAGAGGAGACTGAAGGGCAAACTCTGTTTTGCAGATTGTGTTATGTGTTCCATTAATCCACGATGAACAGTAAGGAGAAAGGCTGCTGATAACACTTCACCAGAATAAATTGAGCTAAAGAGAAAGGAAAGACCAGGTGGTGTAACTAGAGCATCTTTCTTGCATTTCTGCATCCTCACACTCGGAAGCTGACAGTTTGCAGCATGCCATCTCATAGTGAACAGATTGTGTATTATTACAACTAAATGATTCACTTTTTAAATTAAAAATCTCTGAATTATCCACGCCTTCTATGCTGTAGACAATATTAATAGCCTGGCTAGAGCAAACGTGGAAGAATATGTAGCAGTCATCCATTGCTTCAGGAAATCTGTGGTTCACTGTCAGCCATCTCTAGTTCTCCCAGACTATCAGATATCTCGGTTACCTAGTTTTTAACTAAAACATTGTCTGCGGACTGTTTTCAGACCACTTACTGTTCCCTTATTGATGGCTGATTATGGTTTGGAGGCCTTTAGAACAGTTTGGCAAAGGTAATCTCCTTATCAGTGCCTGCCAGCTCTGTGAACTGAGGCAAGTGGGGAAAAGAGCGTAGTCTTTCCAGCACTTGGCTGTTTAGGAAAGAAATAAATTAGAGTCTCATCATTTGTTTCAATGGGTATTACCTCGTTTCCTCATCTATTCTCCTCTGTTTTCTGTTTCCTATTGTACTGTGTCAACTTTCTGACCCACTCAGGATCTTTTCTCATTTCCTTTCTTGTTCAGCTAGGCAGTTCTCCAGTTCTTTGTGTCAACTATGCTATTCTCTTTAAAAAGCAAACAGACTGACCTAACCAAGAGTCCTGGGAAAGAGATCTTAAGAATATGAAGCAAGATCAAGAACTGCAGTTAATTCTTTGCTGGAGCAAAGAATGTAGAGTGTAGATAAAGAACGTGTCCTCAACAGAGAGGCCCAACGAGAGTTATCCAGTCCTGCTGTGCAGTGTAATTCACATCTTCGGGCTGGAGTAGTTATTTTCCACTGTATACACATTTTAAAATGGAATGATTATAAACCACTGATTAGTATTTATAAGGACATGGAAAGAGTCATTTCTTTGCTTGCTTTGCGGTTAGTGTGGCGACTAAAGCTAAAGCCCTAGAGCCAGAGGCATCTCTATCCAGGAGCCTGAGTTGTGGTTTTAATACTTCCCATGCTAATGGGAGTCTGCCCAGTAACACACGGCGTGGACAGGAGAGACTCAAAGGATCATGATGAAGAGCCTTATACTAAACGAAATCGGAAACCTTATTTTTCTGTGTGTTTGCGGTGTTTAAGAATGTTGTTAAGTTAGCAAGTTGCTGTTGTGGTTTTTTTTGTAAACAATGGACTTAGGAAATTATATTTTTTTAGCTATTAGAAAATAACAACACTGTGATTTCTTGCTTGTGCAGCCTTCGGTGGCCTACGTACATACTACACCAGGCTTACCTTCAGGCTGGGAAGAAAGAAAGGATGCGAAAGGCCGTACCTATTATGTCAATCATAACAATCGAACCACAACATGGACACGGCCCATTATGCAGGTATGAAGATCTGTTACAATGCTTAATTTAGAGAGCAAATGCTTAGCCGTTATTGAGCACAATTTCAGTTGAAGCAGCTCCCCAGAAATCTGGAAAAAAATAAAAAAATAAAAAAATCCTCAGCATTGTCATGACAACTCAGGATAAACTTAAAAAATTGCAATGATTGGGATTTTGCGGGGGGGGGGTTGGTTCTTTTAACTGTGTTAAGGTACAGATTAAGCTGATTGCTACAATGGAAAGAATTTACCTAGAGGTACCTATGTACTAATAAAAGGAGGCAAAGGCATTTTTAGGACTGAATTTGAAAGTTGTGCTGACCAGTGGTGTCCCCTAGGGATCAGTACTAGGCCCAGTTCTATTCAGAATCTTTACTGATGACCTGGATGAGGGGATCGAGTCTACCATTAGTAAATTTGCGGGTGACGCCAAGCTGGGGGGGAGTGTCAATCTGCAGTAGGGTAGGAAGATGCTGCAGAGAGACCTGGACAGGCTGGGTCGATGGGCTGAGGCCAGCAGTAGGAGGTTTAACAAGGCCAAGTGCAGGGGCCTACACTTTCGCCGCAACAACCCCGGGCAGCACCACAGACTACGGGAGGAGTGGCTGAAGAGTGGCCCGGCAGAGAGGGACCTGAGAGTGCTGGTTGACGACCGGCTGAACGTGAGCCAGCAGTGTGCCCGGGTGGCACAGAAGGCCAATGGCATCCTGGCCTGTATCAGGAATTGTGTGGCCAGCAGGAGTAGGGATGTAATTTTCCCCCTGTACTCGGCACTGGTGAGGCCTCATCTCAAGTCCTGGGGGCAGTTCTGGGCCCCTCACTTCAGAAAGGTCTAGAGGTTCTGCAACAGATCCAGAGGAGAGTGACGAGGCTGGGGAAGGGACTGGAGGGAAAGTCTTCTGAGGAGAGGCTGAGGGAACTGGGCTTGTTTAGCCTAGAGAAGAGGAGACTGAAGGGGGACCTTCTCACTCTCTACAACTCCCTGAAGGGGAAGTTGTAGTCAGGTGGGGGTCGGGCTCTTCCCCCAGGCAACTTGTGACAGGAGGAGAGGGCATGGCCTGAAGCTGTGCCAGGGGAGGTTTAGGTTGGATTTTAGGAAGCACTTCCTCACAGAAAGGGTGATTAAACACTGGAATGGACTACCCAGGGAAGTGGTGGAGTCGCCATTCCTGGAGGTGTTTAAGGAAAGATTGGACGTGGCGCTTAGTGCCATGGTCTAGTTGATGTTGTGGTGTTAGGTCATGGGCTGGACTTGATGATCTCAGAGGTCTACTCCAGCCTCAATAATTCTGTGATTCTGTGATTAAGTACCATACATTATTATTTACCTATCCAATGGAATTAAATACTTGATCTTTAAGAAAATATGTTTAAAATTTCATCATAATAATAGTTAATTACATAATTTTTGAAGTGTCTTAAGTCTGGATGAACTGTGTTTCTGCCCACTTGCTAACTTGGCTTTACTTCTAAAATAGCTTGCAGAAGATGGCATGGTTGGGTCAGCAGCAAACAGCAGCAACCATTTAAGTGAACCCCAGATAAGACGACCTCGTAGCCTGAGCTCACCCACAGTAACTTTATCTGCTCCGCTGGAGGTGAGAAACACCGGTGCCGAGAAAGAGCACTTCTGTCAGACTCCTCAGTCTTTGTGGTCCTTAAATTTTTTTATTTTCTTATTAGTTGCACAACACGACCACTTTCCCTATTATTGCTTTGGCCTTCATATATTGCTGTTTCCTTCTGCATTTTTCTGTCTGGATCTTTATACTGTACAGTAGTATTACTTAAGTTTTATGGTCATTGAATGATGTATTTTATGTAAGATTATGTGGTTTAGTCACTAAAACGTAATCTGTGTGCATGTCTGAAACAGACATTGTGACTCCCTTCAAGTGCTATGAGTGTAGAAAACCAGAAATATTTTTTTAAGTTGAAACATTTATTTTATCAGCTAATGGTAGCATGTTTTTGGAAACTTAACCGAAAAGTACAAATGCAAACAGGATTTAAACGTAAGTACTTCATTCTTGTTTCCTGATAGTGGTAGTCATATAATGTAGTCAGACATTTTCAAAGGTGAGTAAATTTGGATCAAATTTATCAGGTCATTTAGGCATCTAAACATGCTGTTTCCCAGTGACTTTTTTAAAAAACAACCTGCATCATGTAACTTCTGTTTTTCACCAGTAGGCGTCGATCAGTGAAGCAGTTTTGCAGTTGTGATCATGTATTAAAAAATGAAAAATAAAATTGTCCAAAATCTGTAATTGCAATTAATCTGTAATTGTCTGTTTAGTTTAGGAATTTGTTTTAAGTTCATATTGAGCTGTTTTGTCTGTAGTTATAGTTGAGAAATGCACTGAAAAGTGGATAACATCACTTCACATTTGTTATACACTCTCGTTGTAAAGTGAAATGCATTGCACCATGAAGCACGAAGCAATGCTTTTATTTTTTCCATTGTAAAATGAGATGTTGACACGTACAGAACAGCTGCAGTAAAACAGCTAATCAAATGTAAATCCTGTGGACATGATCATTGCAGAAGGAAGTGGTAAAACACTGTGTCCTTCACAGGAAAAAGCTTGGTACGTAATAAGGAGCAGAATTTAGCTAAGTTAGTTGTAGGAAATCAGTCCCAGCACTTAATTCTAGTATCAATTACATCTGGAATGAAAAGGTATTTGCTGTGAAACCAAATTTTATTCATTTTACAGTATTGAGTAACATTTGGCAAATCTTTCATTTGCTCCAGGGAATGAAGGACTCCCCTGTGCGCAGAGCGGTGAAGGATACCCTTTCCAATCCCCAGTCTCCGCAGCCCTCACCTTACAACTCCCCAAAACCACAACACAAAGTAGCACAAAGCTTCCTTCCTCCTGGCTGGGAGATGCGAATAGCACCCAACGGCAGACCCTTCTTCATTGATCATAACACTAAAACTACCACGTGGGTAAGAGAAACTCCAGACGATGAACTTCAAATCAGTTGCCAAAGAATCTTTTAAATGTTTCTGTCTTCGTTTTCCTGCCTACATACCTTCCCTTTTATTGTGGCGTTTGTCTTGCCTTTAAGGGGGAATTTGTCAGCCTGACTTTTCATAAAACTGCTGTAGCGATCTCACTGGCTCCTCCCTGCAGCCACGCACAGGATGGACTCCAGTAGCTCCTTTCGTGAAATAAATGACTATAGTGCTGCCATTGCTGCGTGTGGAGAAAGGAAGATTAATTGTTCATATCCTCTTAGAGTTTGGTGCATTTACACATCATATACCATGCAGTAGTATTTCCTATTTTGTATTTGACTTTCTTATACTCGACAGGTCATTACATAGAAGTACTGTCCTTTAAATTCCCCAGATTTGGGTTTTAGAGGCATACAACACAATGGAGATTTGGATTGCTGTTTAGTTTGAGACTTTCCGTAATTGTATTTCACTGTCACTAGCACTGCTTTTTCATTAATACAATGTATATTCATCTTCCCCAGTTAACAGAGTGCATTTTATTACTTGTTTTACATCATGAGGATCCTTTTCTCAGTAATTGTGCAATTTTAGTAAAAAAAAATGAACAAATAAAATTACACTAGGAAAAAAAACGTCAAAGACAATCCACCGTTTCACATCACCCTTGAAATATGAGTTGCACTTTAAATTGTTAGGCATCATTCGGATTCCCAGTGTCCACATGACATTTTTAGCGGTGGTTCTTAATGGCATTCACGGGTGTATGTGGGTATATTATTTGTGGAAGTCTCAAGCATTTTTTGTCTAGATGTGTCTTCTGTGACCTATTTTATTTGTCTCCTTTTGCCTCATTTGGACATTGATGTAATAATGTGCATTGATAAAAGCGTAAGGAGCTCATTTTCATCTTTGAGCCTTTTTGTGATAGGATGACTTGTTCCTCTTATGTTTTTAAGAGCCAAAAATGTGCATTTAGAGTGCATGCATTTCCTCAGAACAGGGCTGTAGTTTTTAAAACATCTCTCTGAATATTGCACACTTAATAGAGTCAAAGTCTTACACCACATCTCTTAACATTTAAAAAATCTTTTCAGTATATGAATCCTAATAAAATATGTAACACATCCAAATACTAAATGTTATCACTTTTATATGTTTTGTTTTATTCTCAAAAAATAAGAATGAAAGAGAAGCTGTAATGTTGGAAGATTTCTTCTCTAGATAGTTCTGTGTTTGGCTTAGTATGTCGATCTAACTTGATCCGTTGGATTTACAGTTCCATCTTTCTGTTACAGGAGGATCCACGACTGAAATTTCCAGTGCATTTGAGATCAAAAGCATCTTTGAACCCTAATGATTTGGGCCCTCTTCCTGTAAGTGATAATGTGTATGTATTTTAATAGATACCTGCTGTCTTATGTGATCTGATCTGTTATTGCACTCCTACATTGTATGTGGATACATACGTTGCTGACGTGGCTTTTCTGAAGGTTTTAAAGCTAGGTTTATATATAGCACCAAAAGGCTTTATCGTGATCTGTGAATGAGTCAGGCTCTTTGAGGCCAGCCCGTTGTATTTCTGAAATGATTGCATGTTTCTTTGTTATCTGAAATGTCAAACTTTGAAGAAATTTTCCTTGATTTTATCAATGAATTTTCCTTGATTTTATTTTTGAAATAATTAATTACCTGTTGCTTTTGGAAACAATGGAGCAGATAGTTCAAAGTGAGCTCGATCAGCATGTAATGACATTCAGAAATCTAAGTAAATTTTGATTTTTCAGTGAAACTTCCATACTCTGCAGAGAAAATCATTGTTCAATGTCAGATGTTTTGTCATACTTGTAACCAAAGTATAATATTGATTTACAGGCATATCAAATACAGAGCTGTGCTTTGTTTTAAAAAAAAACCCTTCATCCTTAATGGCAGACTAGCGTATGAAAGCTAACACCTTTCTAAGGTGCTGATTGTTACGGTGTAGTGTTAATTCAGCTCATTGTCTTATATATACTAATGCGTACTTTTGAGAAATTGCCACTGAAATTGGACTTGCAACGCTAGAAACCTTAATGCCAACACCTCCTGGTTGTCACCAGCACTCTTGAGTGCTCCAGCATGGATTACAGACAAGCTGTCTGCCAACAGCTGTGCTGGCAGAAGAGGTGACTGTCCAACCCTACGGGACACAGCAGATTAAATTATTTCAGTTTTAAACAGTTTGAATAACAAGTCTTTAATCTTACTTATTTTCACTGAGCTGGGTTACAGTTTACTCAGACGAACCACTCTGCCCACAGACCATAACAAGTGCTGCTTTTGGGCAAGTGGTGACAAAATGCTCCCTCCCTTCAGTGAGGGGAAATAACCTCATGTACCTCCTGTGATCAGATGTCTTCCTCTAAACCATCCTAAAATCTCACTGCCCTCGTCTTGATGAGCAAAAGGTTTTGCCTTGTATTTAAATCCCACTAGGCCGTTTGTCAGGTGCCGTGTCTGGAATCATTGAAAAGATGGAAAGCTCTGCGCAGCGGAACATATTTATTGCGATGCGTTTCCTGGTCACAGCAGAGCAGTAATAGACCTTCGTTTGCAGCTCTACAGATACATTGAGCATGCGTTAATCTTGGAGGACACGCTGTTTAGCGGGCAGCCGTTGCACGAGAGTAACTGAAGGGCCAGGTTAAAATTTATTCTCTTAATTGCAAGAGGTGAAACGTGCAGCGAAATCAGGATAGCCTGGCTTAGATCACTGGAAATACGTAATTGGTAACAGATTTAAACGCAGTTAAGTAATCCATTTTCGAGTGAGGTAGGAATGACTGCAGAATTTAACAAGAGTTTCTCAGAAAAGATTGATGTGAAATTGTTCTCCTCTATATCTAATAGAGGTCTGCAACTCATGTACAGCATACAGGTGGAATGAGGGCCAGACTGGACAGCATTGCATATGCTAACAGTGTGACATTTTTTCTCTCCTTCTAAACTATAATCATTTGGGAGATGAGAAAAAGAGAATGGATAAAAAGAGAAGAACTGGGGACTAGGTTAGACATTCTAGTCCCACTGGAATGGGATCCTGGCTTAGATAGTTACAGTAAATAACCTACATGTGTTTCAGAAGTAGAAGCAGAAACTCTCAAACCCCACCAGCGATGTACAATCTATTCTTTGCAATCATTTCCTCATAGTAAGAAGTCAGTATAAACCATGATGCAACAAGTTTCCACTTCCAAGGTCTAAAAATACGTTTCCTGTATTGGATAGTTACGTGTATAAACTACCAGGGCTTTGAATCATCCTAGATTTTTGCCCTTGCCATAATGCATCTGTAATCTTTTTGTTTTCTACCTCACAAGCATCAATCAGACAATTTGAGTAGGTATGAATAGCGTATTGCTTCAAGCTATGCGAGAGTGATAATATTTCACTTATTTTCTCTTTTTTTTTTTTTTTTTT